>CATIWQ010093883.1:0-12745 GCA_949673415.1 Euphorbia schlechtendalii | reverse complement strand
TGATAAGTGTATAATTACACTTATTATCTTGATATTTTTACTCATAAAACGATGTGGTTTAGAGTCATTTTATACTTCATATAAAAGATTTCACGTGGTATGTAGTTATTTTTTATGCACGTGCAGAAACTAGGTGAATCTTGGGAGTGAAATGATTAAAGATGGAATTCTATGCAAAAATAGTGAAAAAGGTGCAAAAAGATGCATGGAATGTAAGGAATTGGCTTATAATCGAAGTTTTCAAAGATTGGTAAAGTTGCAAAGAAGAATCATGAAGAAAAGCATAAATCACGACCATGTCACGATCGTGATTTCTATTCGCGATTGGCCAAGTCACGCTCGCGATAATCTATCGTGATCACGAGTTATCATTATTCAGAAGAAGTAAGTTACCAACTTACATTCACAATCACGACATGTATGTCATGCTCGTGAATCGTGCAGGTTTGGTTAACTCTTCTCAACTTCCAACCACCAGATAAGAACGATCAACCGCCATCAACTGTCACATGAAGAGACACCTTTTAGAGAATAACAACCATGAAAAGATGCCTCTCCATTGAATATAATGATGAAATCTTGCATCCAATCACATGAAGATGATGCAACCCTTACTAAGGGACATTACTAATCGTTTGGATAAACGCGACCTTTCACACTCTATAAATAGAGATTCAAATCAACCATTTATTTTACTATTCGTTTAAATATATATTTTACTTTATTAAAATATTATTTAATTTATTCTGAACTCTTAAACATTTATTTAGATTCTTAAAATATTTTAAGCCTTTAAATTGTCACTTAAAGCTTTTTAATTTTTTTACGGTCCTTAAATATTTATTTAGGACCCGAAATATTATTTAGTGATGAGAAGAGCTCTCATTTGAAAATTATCGGACAGTCGAAAATTGTATGATTCAAGGATTAAATCTCGAAAAGTTGTTATCATTGAACGCGCGAGCTGGTATAAAATCATGTGCTCACACCTCCTCTGACTACTTTGATTTTAAAGAGAACCCTTCTGTGAATCCATCCGTGATGACATAAGCTATGTTGAAGTGTTGTCAAAAGTGGGAAACATTGAGATTCCTTTAGACAATTTGCCTAATAAATCAATTTGGCTGCCATTATCAGTTTTGGAAAATAAATGGAAAATTTCAAACATCACTGAGTAGTTTGACATGATGAAGAGTCATTGTTTCGCAACCAAATCTGCAGCACCTATAGGAGGCAATCAAGTCGTTATTGTATTTTACTCAGAGAGTGTAGTCAAAGGTTTCTTGGATGGTGATTGGCGCTATCTTGATGATTTTTTATATGATGTGACCCTATTTTTGAGTAATTTCGTCCACAAAGAATGCTTAGTCTATCCAGATTTCATGGATATACCACCAGCCCTCATCTTAAAATCACTTATCCACCTTATATCTAATCGTATTGGGACACCTCTTTTCATTGATTTCTATTTAAATTTCTTGGACCGTTTGGATGTGGTATCTTGCCTAATGGCATTTCCTGTGGATTCTTTAGCACTTGTGTTTTTCAACATATCATATGAATCTTCTAATTTTAAGGATGTTGCCACTTTTCGGCAAGCAACCTCATGCCAAAAATGTGAAGCTTATGAACAAACTTTGTTGGAATCTACATCTAACAAGACTTTTGAAAAATGAATCAATACAATCAACTCCAAACAACCTTGCACCCGTGTGTAGCGAAGCAGAATTTAACCATGATATGGACAGAATAGTTTTAGAATGTCCTCAGTTAAATGTGGCCGAACTATCCTCCTCTACTCAGCTCCACCATAACGTTTTGGAACTTATTGTTGAAGACTTGGCCAAGAGTGACCCCATCTCTCCATTATTATTTGATTCGATCACCAGAGTTGTCAAAATCCATTTGGAGAACCTTTACCTGTAGGATTTATAATTAGTATCTCGAGCTTCATCCAATCAAGGTGGTAATTCAACCAACATAGGGGCAACTCAGAGTTGTTAAAGTTCATTTGGTCCAGGTATATCCAATATGAATCAGCTAATTATTTCATCTCATAATCAAGAAGCTGCTATTGACGAGATGATTCTTACACTTTCAGTGGAAATAGGCAGGGGCTATTCGAAGAGAGGGAAAAAGATGCACTTTTAGCAGCCATTGGGTCAAGGAAAACCTAAGTATTCGAATCAGGTATATTTGAGGTTTTTATACATATTTATTTATGTCATTGTATTTCTTAAGTTTGAACTGTTAAGAAGCTTTGAATATCTGGGCTAAGAAAAGTTTTGTTCGAACGAGTATTTGAAAATTTAATCTTTAGTTTGTTTTGCTTGAGACAAAGAATACATGGATCTCGGATAATTCTTTGAGACGTTTTTGGGAACTTAATGATTGTGCATCTCATACTATACGTTCTTAGGGCCTTTCGAGGGGTTTGGTCTTTTCATGAAATTCTCTTTTGTTTCAAGGTTTGGTAATTCTATCATCACCTAGTTGGTTTCTCATCCTTTTTTCTTCAAATACAATGAATGTACAAGTTCAAGTGCTTTATGGTTCTACGAATTATGTAGAGAGGATTCAGATGTGGCTGAAATTATTATATGTGGTTAGATAATATCCAAAATTATTGTTTGTGGAGACTTTAGTGAGATTTTTACACACGTCAAAGCGTTCAGGCAGGGGTCCATCTTTGTCCTTAAATTCGTTATGTGACTTTGTTGATAAGAGTAAATTATTGGATCTTCCACCAAAAAATAGAGATTGTACATGGTTAAATAGTGTTTCTTTTTGAGAATTGATCCTGTGTTAGCTTTCTGTGACCTTTTTTCCCTTTCCTTGGTTACAACATTAAACTCAGCCTTAGCCAATCACCTACCACTTTTATTTACTTCACATAGCCCCAAAACATTTCGATCTAAGCCTTTTCACTCTCTTACCTATTGGTGGGATCATTCGGTATTTCAGCCTTACATAAGCTAAAAATTGTTACTCGTTTTCACATATAATGCACATAAGGATATTGATTTCATGTTATCTTGTTTGGAAAAAGTGATCCAACTAAGGCATTCTTTGAACTTTGTCAAGTTGGAATGCAAAATTAAAGACCTTGAAAACAAGTTATATCCCTCTCATTAAACCAATAGCTCAGCCACTTTCTTCATCTGCCTCCAAGGATCTGGATTTGGCTCGCAACGATATATTTCAATGTCACCAGACTCTAGAAAAACTCAGGCATCAAGAATCGAGGGTAACTTGGTGGAGCGAATGACACGGATGCGATGGGTCGAGAGCGCACTAGGCGATAGGCGCGGTCCATTGGGTGTTTTTGTGAAAATAAAATATTGGGTCAGGGACCCAAAAAGGTTAAAGAGAAAACGAAATCGATGTAGATCATCAAAACCCAAAATCGATGTCTCGTAGTTTTAGAGTCTCCACCTGGATAAGCTCTTCCAGGAATTAAAGTCCAGTGAGGCTTAACGTCCGAGGGATGCCCATTAAGACACAGAGATTCAGGTTTGATATAAGTTTCTTACTTCTTATTGGATCACATTAAATTACATCTATAGAAAACTGCATTTCTTAATTATGCATATTCAAGCATAAGTCATTTTCGTATTAATAGTATGATTTAATGCGCAAACGGAAAGCAGTAAACTCATACATAAAGCGATAAATAAGTGCTAGAAAATAAAATAATTAATTACAAAATCTCGAGGGCTGCAACCACTCGCCTAATCTATAAATTACATTCCTTGAAAATTGCAATACCTGAAAGAAAATAAAATCCTAGGCATACATCTAACACAATCTACCTGCATCCACAAAGATTATAATAAGGGATGTAACACAACATAAATATTTACACATATGTTCGATTTGATATTTAGGAGGCTCGTGTGGACTAATTTAAAACATCGAAGATTAAAAATTCTTATTTTAGGAGAAAACAATTCATTTTATATATAAATATGTTGTTCATTTTTATTTAGTGAAAATGATCGCATAGCAAAAATGTGAGGAATTCAGAGCCTTATCCTTTCGGCCCGAATCCACTTCGACGAATCCTAGGAATAAAAGAAAGCTTGAATAATAAAAGAAATAAAATAAGAAAATAAAGAAATAAAATAAATCCTAGGTTGACATTTAGAAAAGAAGAAAATAAAGAAATCACGGAAAAAAGCAGCTCAAGGATTTCAGAGGCTTACCCTTTCAGCACAAATCCACTTTGACGAATCCACTAGATCTCGGGGAGCATTCCTCGTTCATTTTGATTTATTATCATAAAAGAATTTGATTCAAAGATAATTAGATTCGAAACCCAAATTGGTTTTAGGCCCAAAAATATCTAAAGAATTTTAAGACAAAAAATTATGTCGTTGAAAAAAAAACTAGTGCTATTTTCGTATGTCTTTTTCTACCTCAAAAAATCTTGTCCGTTGTACTGAAAATTCCCCCTCCCCTATTTATAGGGGGGAAAATCAAATCCGACCGAGTCTTCCGGCTGACTGATGAGTCCGCCTTTGGACTAAGCAGTTCATCGGCGAACTAGGGCAATTCGCCTACGAACTGGGCAGTTCACCAGCGGAATCTATATATATATATATATATATATATATATATATATATATATATTATTTTTATTTATTAATTAAATTTTTTAAGTAATTAATTAATTTATTCCGAACCCTTATATATTTATTTAGGTTCTTAAAATATTTATTTAAGCTTTTAAGTATTTAATTAAGGTTTTAAATTTTTTTTATGGTCTTGAATATTTATTTAGGGCCCGGAATATTGTTTAGTGACGATGAGAGCTCCCATTTGAAGATCGTTGAATAATCGAAATTTATGAGATTCAAGGATTAAATCTCGAAAAGCCGTCATTATTGAACGCACGAGCTGGTACAAAATCCCGTGTTTACACTTGGACTGTTCTAGGTGATGAAAATAACAAATTTTTTCATAAAATAGGGTTAGTGTATTTTTGGAACAACCGAATCACTTAATTGGAAGTAAATGGAAGATTGACTCATGATATATTTCATCAAAAATTTGATCCTTATATATTGATCTATTTTCGTCCAATATTGATGTTTCAGTTTTGCTCAATAGTCTCGACATTATAAAATGAATTTTTGATTGTTCCAATAGCAGGTGATGAAGTTTGGGCAAGTATATGCGTTTATGGCGAATCCAAAGCACCGCGTCCGGGTGGATTCAATTTTTTTTTCTATAAGAGATTTTGGGAAAATATCATTATACGAATCATGGAAATTTTTTTGGCAATTTCTCTTCTTCCATATTCAGTTAAAACATCTTATATAGTGTTAATCTCAAAGGTTTCGGGTTCTTGCTCTCTTAGCAATTACCGTCTAATTGCTCTTATCCATGACATATACAAAATTGTTGGCAAGCTTTTATCTATCAGATTTCAATGAATTCTTCCAGAAATTATATCGGGAAATCAGTTCGCTTTTGTTAGAGGTAGAAATATTCACAAATGTTCTTTCTTGGTATCAGAATTTATTCATTCGATTCGCAAAACTTATCGTTCATGCTTTATCCTGAAATTGGATTTTATAAGGCTTTCGATAGTATATCATGGGATTATATTGATGCGGTTCTCCTTCATATGGGTTTTGATAATAAATGGATTTCATGGCTTTCAAATTGCCACAAGAATTCTACAAATTTATTTTATTAATGGAAAACCATGTGAACCAATCTGATAGCAAAAGTGGGTTAAACAAGGTGATTCATTATCACCTTTCTTATTTGTGTTGACGGTAGAAGGTATAAAACAATTGTTGGATAGTAGCATACATGAAGGGCTGCTCTCCGAACTGAGGATTGATGACACGCTTCCGGATATCTCCCTTCTTCAATTTGCAGACAACGTGATTTTCTTTCTTATGGAAAATGTAACTCTAGTCCCCAATTTTGTTTGCATCCTAAGGCATTTTGAGTTGATTTCGGGCTTACACGTCAACTTCAATGAAAGTTCAAATTAAAAACTTTCCAATTACCTATCTTGTTGTCTCGCTTTCTTTAAGAAATTACAAGCATCATATTGAGATCCTCTAATTAAAAATTTCAAAACCGATTAGCAAGTTGGAAAGGAAATTTCTTATCCTATGCAAAAAGAGTGGTTCTAATAAAATTCATCTTCTCGTCTCTTCTCATTTATCTACTTTGAATCTTGAAGTTGTCGGAATAAGTGAATTCCAAGCTTGTTTGTTTAAAGAGGATTTTTTTTTATAGAGAGGTGATGCAAATACAAGCAGGTTATGTAAGCTTAGTTGGGATGTTATTAACTTACCTAAACACCTCAGGGGACTTTATGTTAGTGACTTTAAGGTTGTAAACTGGAGCCTACTTGCCAAATGGTTATGGAAGCTACGTGCTTCAGACTAAGACTCTCTTTGGTACTCTTATTATGTTAAGAGATATGGATTCGTTTCATGGCATGATATTCTAAACCCAAATCAATAGTGACTTTCTCCTATGCGATCAAACGTCATTTCTTGCTGCTCTCGGAATGAAGTTGTTCGCATAGTTCTCACCTCCAATAGCTGTGTTCGGGTGGATGATGGAATCAACTATTTATTTTGGTTTCGATAATGGACAACAAATCAATCATCATAGGTAATGTTTCCGACCTTTTCTTAATGTGAAATGATACAAATGTCACAATTTCTGATGGATGCAATGCTATATTCAAGGATAATGCCTTCTCTCGGCCATTTTGGACTCACAATATCCATCTTTCTAGTCGTGAGAGGTGTGTGCAACTTTGAAATTGGGTTTTCCTTTCCAACCCGAACCTTTTCCCTAAACCAACTCATGGAGAGGTTAGGGACCAGCAATAACAACCACATTTTTCCAACACTACAGATATTCTCCAATGGGTTTTAGGCAAAAACAAAATTTACATGAAGGCTTCCTTTTGCTTCGGTTTTTACCAGCAGCCATGCTAGGCTAAACCAGACGAGAACTATCCCTCTATTTAGAAGGCTTGTCAGTTGTCTAAGGTATGCTTCTTTGGGTTGTTAACTTTCCATAGGCACATTCCAACGAGATCTTTCCTTTTCCGTAGAGGTTTTTCTTTAATTACGGATAAAAAGTGTCCTTTTTGCAATAACTTGGAAACCATGGAGCATATTTTATTCTTCTGTAAAGACAATTGGATTGTTTGGATTGGGATGTTTCGATGGCTGGACATTTCCATGATGATTCCTCAGCCGACTCATGGATTCTTGGATTCATGGAATTCATACTTTGTTATGGGCTCGGCTAGAGATTTTGCAGCTTCACAATGACCTAGTGTAGCGCATCGAGTTCGCACCACATCGCGAAGTGCCTAAGTGCCGGCGAGGACAGAATCTAACCTCGTTACACTAGTCCATTTGGATTAGGCGGAACAAATTTGTGTTCGATGGCCTAGCTCCCACTGATGACATCTTTATTTCGTGTATGAATTTATGTTGGTTTATTCTTGGTTGTAAGAAGCGAGTTTTCACTTTCTCCATCTTGGATCTCTTTGTTAATCCAAGTATGCTACTTTCTTTTAACTGATTGTATTTATCATCTCGAGTACCAACTTTTAATTTTATTGAGGTTCAATTTGCTTGATTAAGCAAATGGGGTGCCAACTTAGTCGGCATGTCCGCCTTCAATCTTCTTCCGACCTCATCTCTTCAAAAAAGAATAAGAAGTGAAACCAATATAATTTAGGTTTCGATTAAATAAAAATATTCAATTTGCCAGTAAATTTACACAAAATCCAATTCTGATTAAGGTACTTCACATTTTAGTTTCAAAACCCAAAAGTCAAGCTATATCCAAAGTACAACACTTAAACTTAAACTAAAATACCATATTTTATTTATATGTGCTAAATTTAATTTGGTATTTCGAAACTTATATACAAAAACCAACAAACTAAATGAAACTAAATTCTACAAACTTTTTTGAATAACCTGCATCATGTATTTTTTTCTCTTCTACTATGCTTTCATCTTCTTCGGACGTGGATCCATTATTACACATTTCAGTCTTGATAGTTTTACAATTGGGTAGGATTCCACCAACCTTTGAACAAGGATATTTATAGATTTTTCACACTCGGTACCTAGATTTATCTCTCTTAAGCATAACTTCTCAAGATTTGCAAATCTTGTTGGCGCTATGATGTGTGTTCTTATGGTTGCATATACTCGAAAATCTTAATTGAAGATTAAAAAATTATAGATCGCATCGTTTAATTTCATTTTTTGTTGTTTATGTTTGTCTTCTTACTTTTATAATAAGTTTGTTTTTATCTCCCACTATAAAGAGATTTTATTTCTCTATATTATAAAATATTTTGTTTAATGTGAGTGATTTCTTTTACACATCAGTCGAAATGAACACTTTAATTTCAATATCTATTAAATATTTAAATATTCTAAAAAAATAACCGAAATGCACACCACAACTAACAATTACAAAACCAAGGGAATAGTACATATAATTCCTTCTAGAAAACCCTTACTTCTCTCTTTTCTTTGATGATTTATTTATATAGTAGAACCTTGATAAAGTAATATTCGATAAAATAATATTCTCACTAAATAGATATTTTTCTCTGATCCCGACTTAGGCCAGTTCTATTAAATTAATATTTCGTTAAATGCATTAGATAATAATTAAAAATAAAGTATTAAAAGTTCATAAAAAATGTAAAGTAATAATTATTATAATAAATCCAGAATTTATAAATATTTCTACACCAATTTGATAAATACTCTGCTGACCTTTTAAGAGTGTGATATTGTTGATTGACTAATACTCAAATCAAACTTTTGTTTCACCCATGCTTACAAATCTTTTTGGCTAGCAGTTGGATTATCTTTCTTATACACACAAATTGCATCTCTTATTTTATCGGTTAAAGATGATTTTTGTATGCCTTTTAAATGATGAACGGAAGACATTATCTTGGATTATAGCATTTTCTTTTATAGTTAACATAAAATCTCTTCCTATTCTATATACATGAATAAAATTACATATATACAATACATTGCACTAAATTTTCTTACATTTCCAAGATTTGAATACAATAATAAATAAGCAAATATTACATTTTTTAATTTTTTTATATATATGCATGAACTAATTAATTTTTATTAAAACTTTTAAAATTCTTAATTCAAGAATTTTTTTCTTTTTTTTCTATGACATATACAATAAAATACTCTCTAAAATAATAAATATTTATTTATCGATAAATGAATATTTTATACATTTATCGATAAATTAATAATCTCGATAAATGAATACTTTTTCCCGATCCCAAGCATGTGCATTTATAAAGTTTTCAGTGTATATACATGTATTTCACTATCCTACCGTTCTTTCTTCTCTACTTTCAATTTCGTTTTATACTAATAAATTGGAAAACGCCATTAATGAAGAATTCCAAGATGCTATTATTCTATTAGTTGCCTTGACCGTGCTTTGACTAACTACAGTTTTCCAATTTCTTCCTTTTCTTTTTTTTAATTTTATTGTAAATTTACAAAACTTCAACGTTAATTGAATTAGGTCTGGAATTGATATTTTCAAAAAGATTACATTTCCAGTAAGAAATAGTCTTGTTAATATTTTATATTAATTCTAAGAATGCTTCCAGATATTAATAAAAATTATAAATGTTGCTGAAAAGTAAAAAAACTAAACCTCTATTTCAAATAACTGTTACTTTAAGTTTACTCGTCAATAACAATCACACATTAATTAAACAATAAAAATATTTATTTATTCATATCATTTTTATTCATTAAATTGATTGAATGCTTTATATTTTTTTTTATCATTTTCAATGTATATTAAAACAAAATAAAATAGATAAATTGTGCATTGAAATTCTAAACGATACTTATTTAAAAGTTCTCAAAAACCCTTAGAGCATATTTAGTAGCTTGTTTATTCTACAAATTGTCTTGACACATATGATGAATAAACAATCAAGTTAAAAATGCATATCTAGTAGCTTATCTAGCACATCTTCCTTATATGATGTGGCACTATATGTCAAATCAAATTGTAGATAATGTCTATTTGATTGTCTAGATGTAGACAACCAAATAGACATTGTCAACAATAAATACAATTTATAATAGAATATACAATCTACTATTCCTATCTTTTGAATAGACATAATCTAATTTTAAGACTATTACCACATCATCAAAAGGAACTTTTATTCCACGTATCACCTAAATTTGAAATTCACAAACTACTAAAGATGCTCTCATAGAGTGTTGAAATTTGGACTTAGATTTTATGGTTTTTTATTTGCCTTCAAATCCATTCTTCAATACGTTAAAAACAATTATGTTTTTTGTTTAGAAATTAAGTTTATAGCCAATAGTTCAATTTCGGCCAATATTCTTGTGTGACTGATCTTACAAGATTGAGTTAATGTTATCTGCAATTTGAGGTATGCTATTCTCCACAACATCTTACATGTTTTGAGTTGCACACATACATACAACAATAACAACCACCTTCGTCTTAATGCTCCGATATCTATAACTTTCACCATGAAACCGAAGAATAGTTAGTTCATTGGTGATAAGCAATGTGATCTTTTGATTGACAAGATTGTTGTAGTTATGCTAATTGTAAAAACAAAAAACAACGATAATATAGATGAACTGAACTTAGTTGATTGATACAAAGGCTTATGTAGACCCAAATGGCTAAATCTGAATGTTTTCATATATATATATATATATATATAATGGACAAGCTGTTTCATATTTTGCAAAGGAATAACATACAAAAGTATAATTTTTTGTTCCATTTTTGGTTGACTTGATAAAAATATTCATTTGGATTTGACATCTGAATTTCCACCGCCGGGAACAATGGTGCGAATCTTGAACCTTTCCGGTTTCAACTGATCATCATCTCCGTCTAAAGAACGCGGCCTTGGTGACCCCACACTCAAGCTTCTTTTCAAACTCTTTTCCTCCATTGTTTTCTTTGATCTTCCAACATATAACATCTCTTCCAGGATTTTCAGGATTTTATCTGCTGACTTTGGAATTATGCCTTCCAGCAGTTCCCTCCTCCTACCATACACATGTCTGAAAAACTCGAACAACATTAATAACCTTGGATCATACAATGATTCCCCATCAACATGTGCTACTGATATGTCCTCGTACAACTCCAAAAACTTGTGTTTGTTTGAATTTGATGCCAGTTTAATCGTTGGGTAGCCTTCTGGTATCTTAATGTTATTTTTTGGCTGGTACCCTTCCTCCTGATCACTGTTTTTCTTGGACATCATTCTTGATTTCTTGGATTTTTTTGTTAGAGAGACTCAGTTTTCTGTTTTATTATTAATGGTATAAAAATCTTATACAATGTGTGTATATATTAAGCAGAACAGACAAGATAATACTACAAAAATAGAGGATTAATAGAGAATAAATAAAGGAATTGGTCTAGAAGGTGTAGTTTTGGTTGACAAGCAACAACGAATCCGTGTTTTGAGTTTTGACAAGAAATTTCATTTTCTAGGAAAATGAAATATATCTAATGTTTAACTTAGTCCAACTTTTTTATTCTTAAAGAATTTGACTAGCTAGTCATTTCCTAAGATGTTTGTTTATTTATTACAATAAGAGCATAACATTGATCAATCCCATTTAGTCTCGATTACCAGGCTAAATACTCAAGGAAGCTGATTATAAGATAAAGAAAAATTTACAATAAAATTGGCTCATGAACTATGAACTTAACGATTACATGTATATGTTGTGCCTAGTTCCAGACATGTGTTATTGATATGTAATAGACGAGTTACATTTTGTGTTACATTTTAAAGGCATTAATCTTTTCTATTATATATCTTGTGCTATATTTAGTTTAGAGTATCCATTGATTACTAAATCATAAATGTCCCAAATTTGGTTTAATCATGGAAATGATTAAGATAAAAGACTTGTATGTTGGATAGCTTACTTGAGAAGTGAGTTATGAACATAGGCACATGTTGAGAACATAGGGCTAGACCGATCCACATAGCAAGGTCACATGGTTGTATGTCATAGAGGTAGATCTCAATAGTCCTTAGACTTTATTTCAACTTATTATTAATGTGGAATTGAATAATGTTGTCGCATATTACTAACGGGTCCTTAAATGTTGGATTACAAGTACGGGTATGCTCAATATATTTCATGACCATGTTAGTAGTAGTGTTGAAGTGATAGGATTGCCATTCGATTTGTAAATCGAATTGAATCACTGTCCACTTGATGAATGAAAGGGATTAAGACATGTCCAAATGAGTCGAGAACTTATTTGAAAGAATCATTTCATTATAGATCAAGAAATATTATGAACTGCTAGAGAGGGTGACGATACCATGCCTCTGTTCATTATATCGATGTCAATAGGCAAAGGATTTTGTGAGATAACTACTGGGTTCGGTGTCTTTTTCAGACGGTTGTAATCTGTCCTAATTGGGGGCTGTAATGGTTTTCTAGAATCCGCTTACAGTCTGTGGGTAAAGCCCATTACCAACATATGAACAGACCCAAAGGATCGTGCGCTTTGAATCACTGATTCGGGATTTCTTGTACATGTAATGTTACAAGACATGATGAAAGTGTGATTATTAATTATTTGACATATGAGGTCAATTTAATTAAATAATCTTTACAACTCAAGAAATATTTAATTT
>CATIWQ010093865.1:0-10446 GCA_949673415.1 Euphorbia schlechtendalii | reverse complement strand
AGTTTCAGAAAATACAACGTCTCTGGAAACTATGACATTGTGAGTATGTAAATCATAAAGGTTATAGGCTTTGTGGTTGGTACTATATCCAATGAAAATGGCTGGAAAAGCTCTAGCGGTGAACTTAGTTTTGTGAGGTTTAGTGTTGGTGTAGTGACACAAGCAACCAAAGACCCTAAGTGTGGAGTAATCAGGCAGTTTATGATGAAGAGCCTCGTACGGGGATTTCCAATTCAAAACTGCTGTAGGTAACAGATTAATAAGATGAGTAGCGGTAAGTAAGGCCTCTCCCCAAAACTTGTCTGACAAATGTGCCTGAAATAACAAAGCTCGAGCTAAATTCAGCAAATGCCTATATTTACGTTCCACAACCCCGTTCTGTTGGGGTGTATGAGAGCAACTTCTCTGCAGATGAATACCTCTTTCTCGAAATAATTTAAAACATGCAGAATTGATAAATTCAGTCCCGTTATCACACTGGAAACGTTGGAACCTGCACTCAAACTGTGTTTCAATCATGTTAAAAAATGTAGATAAAGCCTTGCAGACTTCAGTTTTAACTGACAATAACACTGTCCAAGTGGACCTAGTGTAATCATCCACTAAAGTTAGCATATAGCGAGCTCCTGACAAGGAACTAGTCTTGTAGAGCCCCCACAAGTCACCATGCACCAAACTAAAAGCTCGTACACTGGTAATATGATGAACCGCAAAAGGTAATCTAGTTTGTTTATACATAGAACAAACAGTACAATCTGATGTTGAATTCATAGGTGGAATACATTTGATATGAGATAAAGTAGTAGGTGAGGCATGAGCAAACCGCATATACCAAGTAAAAGCACTATCAGTGCTAACATGATTACAAGACTGAGGAACGGATTGAAAATTGGAGTATTTATCTAATGTTTCAGGTTCAAAGGAAGCACTAGTAAGCACATACAATCCATTCTGGTAAAAACCAACTGCCAATAGACGCCTACTTAAGTGCTCCTGCAAGAGACAACATGTAGCAAGAAAAATCATAGTTATGTTGGCTTCTGCAACTAGTTGACCAACAGATAACAAGTTGTGTGTGAATAATGGGACCAACAGCACATTCGTGAGCTGTAAAGTTGCATGGAGCTCAACTTTCCCAAAATGTGTCACCGCACTAGCTGTGCCATCAGGTAACTTGACCTTTCTGCAAGATGACAAGCTGTGCAGAGAGCTGAAAAACTCAGGTTTCATACACATATCCGCAGTGGCTCCGGAATCAACAATCCAAGGAGCATCAAATGTGTTCAGACACATTCCAGAAAGATTTGCAGACATAGAAAACTCACCAGCAAATCTAGAAAATCCAGAAAAGTCTCCTATATCCTCGCAGTGGCCTTTTCCTTTAATATAACGCTGGAATTCTTGGTGAATCATTCTAGACATATGCTGCTATGACTTTGGTGACATTACTTCCTCCTCCTCACTAGAGGAATGAGATTCAAAAGGAGTGTTCGCAATGACGTTGTGAACTTGCGGTCCAGGTTTGAATTTGTGTTTAGGTGATGTGAAATTTCACTTTTCAGCAGCAGCAGCTGCTGCACGTTTTTCCAATAGCCAAACAGGCGGGCCATGAAGCTCCCAACATGTCTCCTTCAAATGGCTAGGTGAATCGCAATAACTGCAAACTCTGTCATCTTTCTTCTTTTTATCAAAAACATTAGTAGGTTTAGCGGTAAAATTAGGTTTAAACCTACTGATATGTGCAAATTCAATGTTACTTTCACAGGACAATTCTCTCTGTTTTTCAACTCGCAAAATCATAGAAAATGCCTTGTTTGGACTCGGCAGGGGATCTATCAACAAGATCTGGTTACGTACATGATCGTAACTATCATGGAGTCCAACCAAGAATTGGAGAATGCGATTTGCGTTTTTAGCATCAATAATCTTACTTGTAAGCCTGCATTCACACATCCTTGTGGCCTCACAAGTACAGATCGGAGCAGGTAACAAGCTGTCCAATTCATCCCACAGCTTCTTAAGTTTGGTATAGAAAACAGTAACAGAAAACGTACCTTGACTGAGAGCATGAATATCACGCTTAATTTGATACAGTAAAGGTCCTTGGCTTTCACCAAAGCTCTCTTCCAGTTCTAGCCATAACTCCCTTGCAGAAGAGGTGAATAAGAAAGCGTCGGTAAACTCCTTTGAAACGGCATTAATGAGCCACGAAATCACCATGTTATCATCCTCAAGCCATCACTCATAGGCTGGAGAATTAGATTCAGGTGTAGTATTATCTTTAAGAACGAAGGATGATTTGCGTTTTGCTTTTAACGCGATCAACATCGCTTTACTCCAGGAAAGATAGTTCTTGCTAGTAAGAGGCAAACTAACCAAGCACATGCTTGGATTATCAAAGTTGCGACTTCTGTTTGAAATACGCGTTGGGGAATTTCAATGAACTTCAAGTGAGGAATCATCATCAGACGAATCAGTAGTAAAGAGAGAGGTAGGATTAGCCCTAGAATTGCGTGTTGACATTGCAAATGAAGAAGATGAGGAAAGAAAACAAAAGAAAATCAGGATTGTAATTCCCGCTTTGATACCATGAAGAATGAACAGAACGAACGAAAGAAAAATGATCTGAGAAAATTACTCAATCAATTGATAATTGCTGAGAATGGGAAAGTACACATTATATACAGAAGCTAGAGGGCTGAAAGCAAACAGAATGAAAAAAAGCCTAACAAACTTTTGTACAGCTGGATTAAAAGAATAAATACAATTTGACCCAGCCCATTGTAGTAATAATGGCCAATATATCTCAACATAGTCACGTTGTTTAACATACAAGGTAATTTGTTGCAGATGGTTCCGTTGCTTTTAAAGATCCATTTGGGTCATGGGTTGTATATCCATATGCTTACTTGCTCAATTCTTCTCTTCTAAGCAATACACAATATAATAATAGTGTTTTTTCTTGAACTTCATCCATTTTCTCTCTTTACCCAAATTTGAACATTCAAGTCATAACAACTCCTGCCTTATGGAAATGCTGGTGCATTCTCAGCTCAACTTCACCATTTGTTTTGAGTTTTGAACACCAGTAAGAGTAGTGTGATGGTGCGAAAAGGATTCGAGGCAGTTGTCTCCTGACTCCTGATTCACCAAACTAAGATGCCTTTTGCAAACCCCAACACAAAGTTCCAATTCCTTTTAACATACACATATTTGTTCTGTTGCTTTTAGTTCAACGAAAACAACCAATGTGTAAAGTTCACCTTTTATTTCTGCATTTAATATTCTCTAAAGTTGTATCATACCTTCACTATTCTTCTATATATGATCTTTAAAATGTTCAAATTCATCTTCAAACACCAACTGTAATCATCCCAAGAAACAAGTGGAAATACAGTAAGCGTATATAGCAAGAAAGACATTCCGTACACTTACCAGGACATACAAAATTAAGATATACATTCCAGTCCCAGACAGAGAGGAAGGATAATTGATTCAAATTCATCAGAAGCAAGCGTTAAGCCATCAACATCAAGCACCATTTAATTACAAGTTGCAACTGCAATTTCGACTAACATGAACTCAGTCAAAGCCTGTCCTTGGCTTGGTTAACACATCATATGATTTTTACCTACTCAACAGAATTACAGAGGAAGACAAATTCATAGTTTGAACTCCAAAGTCTAGCTATAGTACTCTATCAAACACTTTTCAATTGGTTGAGTGTGTATGATTGCAGTCCTACCCTACAATTGAATCCTTTTGATTTATACATGTTTTGGTAAAGGTTTTAGGTGGATGGACTATATGGAAAGCATAGATAGTTTAATAAGACATATTTTAGACGATTATAATTACTAAAATGAACCGTTAGGTAAGAAAAGGCGACCATTTAGGCAGTTTTTTTTTTAGTACTACCATGATTTTGTATAATCGGACGGTTCAAGGTGTTCAATAAGGAAAGCGTTGTTAAAGTTTAAAAACATTTTATCAGAGCTTAAAAAAGTGCAGTCAAAACTTTAAAATGTGTTTTCAATTCCAGAAGAGTGTTGTTAAATCTCAAAAAAAAGTCACAAAAGTTTAAAAAATTGTTGCTACATAAATTTCTAAGTTTATTATTTAAGTATTTGCGAATTTGTTATATTTATTCTAATTTATTAATAAATATTAAAAATAATAAAATACTAAATCCGGCTAGTTACCGTCACCGTCTAGACCCGATTAATTCATGCTGGAAAGATTTACCTACCTTGTTAGCGGCCGACGCTTTTTAAAATACCCAACGTTAAAAGAATAAAACAATATTTATTAATATGTATATGCTCTTTATATTATAATACTATTTTAATTACTACACCGCCTAAAACATATATTCTCCATTTTTATATTTTTGCGTTGAAGCTTTTCTTTCCAATTCAAGGAATCCAATGGCGTCTCGTGACAAGAAACCGGCTAAGCCATCCAGCAATCGCGCCGGCGGTATTCGCACTCTCTCAGATCTCAACCGCCGTTCCGGTCCTGACTCTGATAGCGATGATGATGCTCCTCAAGAGTACTACACTGGTGGAGAAAAGAGGTTCTTCACTCCATCTGCTAATTTTCTTATCTTTGTTTTTTTATAAAAAGAATTCATGAAATTGTGGCAATTGATTTCCGGTAATTTAGTTTTTCTATTTGGAATTGTTATGGGGCTAATTCTTATTAATTGTATAGATGAAAAATGAGGGAGATACAATTAAGGGTTTTTTTGGTACGAGAACTTAAGAACCAGAGGTAGTTTGTTATCTTGGATAGAATCTATGGGGATTTCATGTCGTAAGGAAACTATTTATCTTTTACCAATATAAATTTGGTCCAATTAGCATGATATGGCAAAAGCTAAACTATAATAGGAAATTTTTTCATCTTTTCGAGACTGAAATATGGGTCAGTTAGCCTGTAATTGGCAAGTTAAACTGTCTAATTCTGTGTTACTGAACTGAAAAGCCAGTTTGGAACAATTCCAAGGACTGGTGTAGGAAGTTTCTGCGAGGTCTTTTGGTTGGTTTGTAAATGAAATTACCCTTTTGGGGAATTATTAGCTTTCCTGCTTCTTCTTGTTCATGGAATGATGGAGAGTATATTAGCTGCAACTACCTTCATATCCATCTGAGAGAGGGCTATAGGATATCAGTGATTTCACTGTGCAAGGATCTGGATGATCATGCATCTAGTGAACTAGTCACAATGATTTTCCTTAAATGCCATGATGCTGAGATCAAAGGTAGGCTAGAGATGCAAGTAGCATTGTGATGGTTGATTTGTAACATTGCTGGCTTTCTTCTCATTCAGAAGGCCAAGTTAATGGGTTAGTGGGGACATGTGTGAGTTGGGGCGACACTTGACAAAACTTGCAAAGTTGAGGCGGGTAAACATGTGTTTGGCCAAATTACAATGTTTAGTTTATAATGATTAGAACAACTAGTTTGATATGTATCTTTTTCTTGCTATTTGAAAAGGATGAAATATGGGACTCAGATATCACTGCTCAGATTTTGTCATGCATGAACATCTATTTGTGTTAGATGGTGTATCCTGTATTGTCTGAAAAACGAAAACCACTGGTTCGGGCAATATTTCTGAGTCAGAAAATTACATATATACGTATATCATGTGTTGTGTTTAGCTCTTTTTTCTGGTGCATAAATTACTGAGGGACAATGATTTTGAAGCGGAATCCTTCGCCAGACAAGCACATTTTTGTTCATAATTTATTGGACTAAACATCAAATTATAACCTCAGTTTACCAAAACAAGGATGGAATGTTGTCCTGTATAATTGATGAGGTCATCTGGCCTGTATTGTTGATGAGGTTTATTTTCTTCTACATCCTATCATTGATTATTGTTTCTTGCATATGTTATGGAAGTGGTATGCTCGTACAAGACCCAACAAAGGGAGGAAATGATGTGGACGCAATTTTCAAAAGAGCCAGGCAATTGGGAGCAGTTGAAGGCCCTCTTGCAAGCCTTGGGCCACCCTCAAGCTCTACAAGTTTCAGTGGAACTGGTAGATTACTGTCCTCAGGTGAAACTGTACCATCTGCTCCTCACCAACCTGAGGCTGTTGTTCACAATATTGTTTTCTGGGCTAATGGCTTCACCGTAAATGATGGCCCTTTGAGGAGGTTGGAGGATCCGCAGAATGCTTCTTTTTTAGAGGTAATATTAGTGTATGTAGAATTGTCTCATCATAGCTTGATGTGATAATGCCGATATTTGTGTTCCTTTTTTTTCAGAGCATCAGAAAGTCTGAGTGCCCCAAGGAGCTGGAGCCTCATGATAGAGGTTCGGCAGTACATGTGAATTTGGTTAGAAGGGATGAGCAGCGTCCAGTAAGTTGTTGTAGACAGGCAGAATATGATCATGGTGTTTGAAGGACGTTCATGGCTGCTGTCGTAGCTATAAACTAACTCTGTTTCCTGCAGGAGCCAGAGAAACAACGCCAAGTTGCATTTCATGGAGTGGGGAGAAGCGTGGGCAGTGGGAGTAATCCTGCAGCAGCTGAAACACCACCTGAACCAGCTCCGATTTTGGACGAAACTTTGCCATCAACTTCAATACAGCTTAGGTTGGCTGATGGAACCCGGATGCTTGCCCGCTTCAATAACCACCATACTGTGAATCACATTCGATCTTTCATCAACGCATCCACACCTGGAGGTGCTCACAACTATCAGTTGCAGCTCATGGGATTTCCTCCCAAGTTTCTCTCTGATCCTACTCAAACCATACACGACGCAGGCCTTGCCTATTCAGTTGTAATTCAGAAATTCTAGCCAAACCTCTTCACTTTGTTTACTTGTTAATCAACGGCCTATGTTGACAAGTTTTATAGACATGGATCAATTTATTAGAATTGAATTTTGTTTTTCTGCTCAAACACAACATGGAACATAAATTGTGTCTACTTCAATTTTAGGATGTGTTTGGAAAGTTCTATTTAGAAAGAATTGAATTTCACTTTGTCAAATTCCTTTGTTTGGAATCAAATAAATATCAATAGAAATCAAATCAAGATTTGAATTCTTATCAATGCAAGGTATAGAAATCTTGTAAAAAATTGCAAGATTCAAGTTATGCCCTTGAATGTTATTTTTACTATTTTACATTCTCATATGTTTTTAATTAAAGTTGTCGAAATAATTTTATAAAAATTGTTAAATATATGAGTTAATAATCTATTGAATTCTTTAATATAAATATGAAATTTTCAAATGAAAGAGTTTTTTTAAAAAATTAATTTTTTTGAATTCTTTTAAATGAATTTGATTCATTCTTTTCATTTTTTTTGATGGGATTTGATCCCACACCATAACCCTTACTGTTAGACACTCACATTTGACTCCGGTAATCCTAGAAGAAAGTAAGGCTACATGCTAGGAGGTGATGACGTAGGTCTACCTGCAATTGAAATGTGCAATAAGCTTATTTGTTTCAGTAGTTAACCACTTGCTGTATAACCAGCATAACTGTCAGATGAGTGATGCATAGCTTTGGGCTTTAGCCCTTGTTTACCTTACCACTTTACCCATCTTAACTCTAACTTACACTTACAAACTATAACGTAGTATACTTATAAAAAGGCCTAGTGCTGCTCAAATGGTATCAAGGCTTAGTAAGTTGGAGGAGAAGAATTTTCAAATGTATACTTTTGTTGGGAGAGGCGAGGAGTCTCGGCTGTTACAAGTCCAAAACAATGTTATCTATTACATACAAAATGACCAGTTGATTCTTATTGACTTGTGTGGAAAACTGTTTAGGCCCTGTTCTCTTTAACTACAATTCAATTAAGTTCAGTTAAGTTCAGCTATGTGTAGCTATAAATTTACACTAAAATAAATTCACTTAAATTCAGTTCAGTTCAGCTTTTAGAAGTTGAAGAGAACAGGGCCTAAAAATCTTACTGCATTCCCCAATAAAGAATATGACTAGGAGAAATATTAAGACGCTTCATCTAATTCAGATGAATTAAACAAATTACATTTGTCAAAGGAAATATTATATACATATTCCTGGCATTTTCATTTTCTTCTCAAAAAACAAATATTGTTGTAAATTCCAAACTTACATATTTTTTTAAAACCACACGCATATTAGTTGGAAAATTATGCTAGGGCCTAGGAGTTCATTAAAAGTGAACACTCTTCTTTCGGTACACATATATTAAATTTAATTTGAATATTTGTAAATTGCTTTCCACAAATAAGTGATCCGTGGAAGGTTTCATATGTAAATCTCATACTAATAATATCTTCTCACTTTACAATATAACGCCCAAATAATTTAAAATTTGTAACATAAAGATGAAGGGAATGATGAAATCTAGCGACTGAACATGAATGTGGGTTATTACTTATTAGGACATGATATCAAGGCCCATTAAGGGCCGAACTAAGTATACCTTTGCCCAGAAACATGGTTCCTTAGCTAAACCTTACATCGGCGTAAACACGCGCTGGAACATCTTCAGCATGGTAGCGATGCCGAATCAATACTCGCAACGAATAACTTACGGCAGTCCTTGACATTACTCACGTCGAAAAGGATTTGACTGAAGTCCTTTCAGCAATATCCTCCGCGTCTCAGCTGAATCAGTGTCGGCAAAACCCATGCTGATCTGGCGCACTCCTCTCTCCTCTGTCGCATTAATTACAAACCTGACTGGCAGGGATAAAACATTTAATGCTCAGACGGCTGAAAAGACGCTCAAGTGGCTTGCCACTTGCGCACAGCTTACAGACGGACTCCACAAATCATCGTTATATGAATCCCTATAAATAGCAAGGCAACCTCCCACTTTAGAGGTAACTGTTACTTCAAGAATACACTCTTACCATCCTTCTCAGATCACTGACTTTAGCATCGGAGGGTTTTCACCGGAAACACTTCCGGCAGGAGACTTGTTTTGCAGGATCCGGGGACGTCGAAGATTGTAGACTATCTCCAATGGATACCAAATTGATGCGGTGAGCGTGGAAAGACAACCCTGAACAATGGCTACTCCCCCAAACAAACCAACAAGACCTTTCACTCCGGGGACCGTCCTGTTATTGGATACACCGGAGGTTGGAGATAAGGATGGAATGTTGAATCCAGTCATCACCGTTCCCTCGATGCAGACGGAAACACCTATCTCATCAAGACCAGAGGCATACAAAGAAGAGAGAAGGAAGGTCGAGGAACAAGACATGGTGACAATGCTTGTCAGGCGGAGCGAGCAACAAAATGCGACCATAGCCCTTATGCAAAATATAATGAACAAAATTCTACACTCACGAAAGGAGGAACAAGAATTGCTTAGGGAATGTTCGCCACTTTTTCACTAATAAGTTTAATAACTTAATGGTTCCAAAAGCTTGTTCGTGAAACTTGGCTATACTCGTTTAGTAAGGCTTAACCTTAATAATAATGCTAAAAACTTGTTCACGAAAAATGTAAGTGTTGTCAATACCCCTTATCACATAGAAAAATGATGATAACTGCAAGTATACAGTTGCGATGTAGTTTTAAAAGATATCGAACTCACAGGGAAGGAACCAGGTCTAAAGATCAACAAGGAAAGATAAAGTAAAAGAAAGTAAAAATAATTTTGAGATTTTTATTTTGGATAGGAAGATTAGAATGAAAAGTTGAGTAAATATAGATGTGATAGATGAGAGCCACTAAATATATAGATTTTCACTACGAATGAGTATAGCAGAGAAAACATGCAAGTTTAACAAAGATGCTACGACGCACTAGACTAATCTAACAAACCCAGCTCAACACACTTAGATGTTCAATGATTCGCCGTAGAGCAACACATGAAAGATGCTACGACGCACTAGACTAATCTAATCCTAGCGCAAACGAGATAAGACTATTATATAAACCTGGACAACGTCAATACTATGCTTAGTACGGGTCGCTCTCACATAGCCACATTTAGCAAGTTACCATTCCAAAAATGTTGGCTCACTAAACAGCGTTATATCTCAGATCCAGTGATTATACACGATATTGTTAACCCCGAAACTACTCTTAAAATTAACGCCAACGCATATAACTTGATTAACATAAAAGACTTAGCACGAAATGCGCATTTTGACATATAGACATATCATAAACTTTGAAATAGAAAGTATAAGTAGAAAGCAAAGCAAAGTTGTAAGGTATGCAAGTGAAATCTAAAGTTGATCAAACCGTATCCACTCTTTAATGGGAGTTGTCAATTCCCGCAATTCCTCAGTCTGCTTTGAATTCGGTCTCGACCCGTACAGAACCTCCGCTAGGATGCTATTCTTTGCGAATATCGAACAAACGAATATTGAAGAACAAAAACTTTTATTGATAAGTGATTTGCAAGTACACTTATACAACAATCGCTCGAGAATATAGAGAATCTAGTGATCGAAACAAGGATTC
>CATIWQ010093809.1:0-10364 GCA_949673415.1 Euphorbia schlechtendalii | reverse complement strand
ATATATATATATATATATATATATATATATATATATATATATATATGTATATATATATATATATAAAAGAAGTTTACATGTGGTAATAAGTGTGTGTTTATTGTTCTTACAAATGATTTTAATTAGCTTTAATTTGTGAGTTACATATTTTATTATATTAAAATATTTGTAAATCTTGTTTTTATTATGTTTTATGACAAAAGTAAAAGTCATACATGGAATATGTTTATGGCTCAACAATTATATTTTTCATTACAAATATGATGAGCCATCATGAGTTAAAAGAGAATAAAACCAACATAATTTGATGAGAGATTGGTATATTATATATACTTTCTAATTTTCATGTCTCATACAGATTGTGCTGGATTTCTTACGAACAATTGAAATGTTCAATCTTTTTCCCCATTATTGTTTTGTTTTAATTTTTTGGATATGATATTGCATCTCTATTCCTGTTTCCACTTTCAAATCGAGAGTGAAGGAGCTGTTTAATCCTGGAAGGAACTACAAAGTATCCTTTAAGGACAGTTTCGTTCGACATGACTCAGCTTATCGGTGTTCAAGTTTCTTTAACTTGTTTTGCTATTCATATTATTTTGTATTCTTACATATATTCTATTGATATATGTTTATGTTTTGGTTGAAGGTTGAACCGGAAAATTTTATAAGGAGAACTTCTCAATTTGGTTGGCACATCCACATCCGAAAGATGAAAACCGGGATCAAAGATATAATTCTTTATTTTTATTTTTGCCATTGTATTTTTCCAACAATGGACCAATAAGCGCTACTATGGAATAGAGATTTTACCATATCGCACTAAACCAATGTGCTCTCTCTCTTACAGTTTGGTTTTGCGTAAACAGGCTGTGCGTCTGCCTGGTCCTTCATAAGCCCTCTAGTAAATATTGCCAATAACTCATAGAAGCGGCCTCACTTCTCACTCACATAGGTGATTTCATCAAGTGAATATTGCACTTTATACACCACTCATAAGAAATATGAAATTCATTAAAAATTCTTTTAACTCAACCTCTCAAAATTTGCTATATAGCACTTTCAGACATCTAGGATTGAGACAATTTTAATTGTGCTAGCAGAACTAAAAAAGACTTGTTATCATCCATATGAACTTACTTCATAGTAGACCTGTTTGCGAGCCGGGCGAGCCCGCTTCAACGGGCCGGGCTTGGACACTTATTTTTTAAAAAAGCCCGACCCAAGCCCGAGCCCGTCAAAGCTCGAAGATTTATGGGCCGGGCGTGGTTTTTATATAAATACCCGAGCCCGGCCCGACGAATAATTTTATCTATTTATTATATATTTATACATTAAATTTATGATTATTTTAAGAATATATATTTTATCCTATTAAATTCGTATACTTGATTACCATATATGTTACTAAGTATTAGAGATTTTAAGTAAATAAAGCAATTATATTAAAAATTTAAGCATATTTTGATTTATTTTATATTTTTTCAATTTAGTTTAAATAAAAAAATTTATAACAAAAAAATATCTACGGGCTTGTTGGGAATGATCTTGTAAACCCGGCCCGAGCCCGGCCCGGGCCCGAAGTTCTAAACTATGGGCTTGGGCCGGGCTTGAGATAGCGATTTTTGTTAAAAGCCCGTCAAGCCCGGCCCGCCCGATGAACAGGTCTACACATTAGTAGTAGTGTTGACATGATAGGATTGCCATTCAATTTGATAAATCGAAATGAATCACCGGCCATTTGATGAATAAAAGTGATAAGGACGTCCAATAAGTCGTTAACTTATATTATCATTTTATTCTAGATCAAGAAATACGATGAACTGCATAAGAGGGTGACAACTACCATGCCTCTTTTTCATCATATTGATGTCAGCTGGCAAAGGACTTTGTGAGATAACTACTGAGTTCAGTATCTTTAATAGACAGTTGTATTCTGTCCTAATTGGGGGCTGTAATGGTTTGCTAGAATCCGCTTACAGTCTATGGGTGAATCCCATTGCCAACATGTGGACAAACCCAAAGGATCGTGCGCTTAGAACTGCTGATCTGTGATTTCTTGTACATGCAATGTTACAAGACTTAATGAAGAATCGATTATTAATTAATTGATATGTCAAGTCAATGTAATTGAATAATCTATGTAACTCCAAGAAATTAATTTAGTTAATGGTATAATATAATTTATTTTATATTATTCATTAAATTAAATTAAATCGATTAAATTATATTTACATATAGTATTAACTAAATAAATTCATCTGTTGAATAATTTAATTAAATGAATTTAACCATAAAGTATTACATACTAAAATTATTAATTGACTAAATTTAGTTAATTAAATTAATTTGTAGTATAATAATTTATTTGATTAAATTGCAATCTTTATTTTTTGTTTATGGGTTAATTTGGAAAATATGAAAGTTGACAATTAAATTTGTTTAAGGAATTAAACTATGGGGTTTAATTGTTAAATTTAAAATTAATTGGGTTAAATTCATAATTAAATTAAACCTGACCCTAATTGACTAATTAGACTGTAAATAGACAAAAATAAAACAAGCCTTATATAGAGATAGAGAAACGTGGGCAGCCGTTCTTGGAGTTTTTCTCTCATCGTTCTTCGTCCCTACGGCTAGCACCGGTCCCGGTTAATAGGAGTTCGTGCACGTGAGATTGGAGAGTTTCCACTTGAGAGCTTTAATGGCATCCGTCACTTAAACAGACTATCAAGTAAGTTTTATTTTATTAAAATTAAATCCTTTTGAAACCCTATCAATGGTTTTTGAGAAAATCCTATTCGAACTCGAGAAAATTTTAACTGATATTTCCGCCGACGCGGTTATGTTTTTTACGACAATTCCCTTCAATTACATAAAGGCAATAGAAAAGCGGGTGGTTCAAAGAGTGAAGCTGATAAAATTGTGGATTTTATTTTGGATATTAAAATGAATGCACCTTACAATGAATGAATAAAATATTAAAAAACACGTCCTTAGTGTGAAAATGAAATGCTTGGTGCAGGAACTGATACATCATCAGTGACTACTCAATGGGCAATGTCAGAATTGATGAAAAACCCTAGAGTCATGAAAAAATGACAAGAAAAGTTAAGGAAAGTTTGTAGAGGAAAAAATATTGTTAACGAGGAGGATCTTCATGAATTGAAGTATTTGAAATCGGTCATCAAAGAAACCTTCACACTACATCCTCCGATACTTTTTTATTGCACGAGAATCCACAGGGAAAAATCCAACTTAACGGATACACAATATACCCCAAAACTCTAGTACTTGTTAATGCAAGGGCAATTGGAAGGGATCCTATGATTTGGGAAGAACCTGAAAGAATTTTTCCAGAGAGATTCATAATAGTTCAATTGATTTCAAAGGAAATAGATTTTGAATTAATACCGATTCGTGCGGGAAAAAGGCTATGCCTGGGTAATAACAATGGTTATGGCAAATGTTGACCTTATAATTGCACAAATGTTATATCATTTTGATTGGAAAATGCGTAATGGAGCTAAATCGGAAAGTATAGACATGTCTGAATCTTTTGGGCTTGCTATTACAAGAAAAACATACTTTGAGTTGATTCCAATTCCTTATGATCCTTAGCTTGATTCTTGCCATTACTATACGTACTACAGGCCGATATAAGTTGAATAAAGTAATGAGTGATTTTATCATGGGTAAATAATTATAACCACACTGTATTTTGAACAAATACACTAGTACTTTCCTGTGTTTTGAAAAATAATTTACACATCCCTACGTTTTGTTATTTTCATATTACAACATTCTTGTGTTAGATATTATCTCATTTTATATTAAATTTTTTTACATAATATATGTTTACGAATAAAAACTGGTCTTATATATTATATTTTAATATGTTATGGATTAATATTGCTCAAAAAAATTATTTATTGTTATTTTATCTAATGAAATTATACATTGAAAATTATAAAAATGTCTTACAAATTATCAAAAATGTACTTTTTATTATTACAAACCTCATAATACAAAAAAAAAAAATAAAACTAAATATACTAATAAATACTTGTTATATTAAAAATTTTAATAAAAATTAACATAATTAAATATGCTGGGAGGTTATAGTATGAAAATCGCAAAATGTAGAGAGGTTATACTTATTTTTCATAACATAGGGAGGTAGTTGCGTATTTAGTTAAAACTTGGGGAGGTTATAATTATTTACCCTTTTATCATTAATTTCATATTACACATTTGTAGCATGTGTGTGATTAAGTGGCGAGTAATACAACACTAGACATGTTAACAAGCCACCGGTCAGGTCCGAGTCCACTCTTTTGAGCAAGGCTTGGACACCCATTATCTTACTAAACTTGATTTGAGCCCGCTAAAGTGTGAATTCAATGGGCTAGAATTGATTTTTTATAAAAACCCGAACCTGATCCAATAAATAATAATTATATATTTAAAAAAATTTGCGCAAATGCAGTTATATTATGAAATTACAAAGGAATATCCTCACCCTAGATGTGGTTCGAACCTGTGATCTCTAGAGTTACAAACTCAAGTTTTTACCACTAGGCTAAGACATCAATCACAAATAATAATTATATTTATTATATATTATATTTTATAGTTGTTTTAAACTTTTATGTTTTGACCTATTTAAATTTTAAGCTTTATTACAATAAGTCTTATTTTGTATTAATATCGAAGTAAAGATTTTAGAAATTATTATTACCTTGTTGATAAGTTGTAAATCCAACATGTTTTTACGTTGGGTTCAACATCTTTTAAGAATTTTTTTAGTTTTTAAGGGCTTTGTTACTACCGTTTCTATTGTTCTGGCTTCAAAGATGATTTTGTAGAAAAGATGCTTAAAATGGCCAAAATTAGCATTTCACCGAGATCCTTATGCATGGACTGGGAGCGGTAGCAATTTCCAGAGAATTCTAGAACATTAGGGTCAACATATTTCTAGAAGGAAACACATCAAAGTCAAAGAAGGAATCGATTTTAACAAATTCTATTTTGGAAAAGTCTTAATCAAGAAAGGAAAAACGCTTTCCTAATCAAATTTTAATTTGGAAGAAGATAAACTTATTCAAAATTCATTTTCAATTAAAAATTAGAGAGGAAGAAATCTAAAAGAAGAACAGTTGTTAAAACTCCTAATTCAAAATTGATTGAGAAGCAACAAGATGTGGAAAAACCCCTATATATAGGGGGTGAATTCATCATTCAAGAGGTAGCCTTTAGTGTCTTTGTTTGCGTGAGGATGGGATTTCCACCGTCACACGGAACGATAAGGAAGTCTTTTAAAATAAGCCTTTCTAAGTTTCCACGATCGTGAGGGGCATTTGCGTCATTCACAAGGCAAATTCGAGATAGTTCAAGCATTCAAAACATACCCGACACATTAAAAAATACCCAAACACATCAAAAAATACCCAAAATACACCCAAAAAGTACTCAAGAGGCATCAAAGAGGGGAACCGCGCACACCCCCGAGCTAGCGCAGAAGTCCAAAAATGGACATTCCTTGGTGGAGGGGGCGTTGTCTCCTACAAGGGGTGTGGGTGCCCACACTAGAGGGGTGTGGGCACCCCTTCTAGAGGGATGCCAGTGCGCCAAAGAGGCCTTAACACCCCTTCAAAACGGTTTTGGCAGTTTTTGACTTTTTCTAAAACTGCCACAATCCACTTACTCACCCAATATACCCACAATTTTGGCAAATGATTGAGATGTTTTTTGCTCATTTTTCCTATATAAACCCCCCTAAACCCTCTCATTCAACACACACTTGAATTTTTATTCAAAACTTCCCTCTAACAGAAAAGTACATTTCATTTTCTTATGTTTTTGAGCCTTTAAAGCTTGAAAATCATCTCGAAGTAACCCCTAACGATGTCAGAGAGCCTTCTCAAGGTGGATTCCTATAGAAAATGTAAGCACTTTATTTCCATTTAATTTTTTTTAATTTGCATTTTTGAATTTTTGAAAAAGGGAGCCTCCCTGTTGGTAACAGGAGACTCCCCCAGATAGGGATGCCCCCTTTCCTCAAGAGGGAGCCTCCGTAACGTTTTCTCAAGACCATTACCCCCATTTATCATTTTTATTTATATATAACATTTTTTTGATGTTCCAAGAGCCATAGTTGTTCTTTTTTGTAGTAAAAAACACAATTTTTTCCGATGATCGGATAATCTAACACACCTTTTCAAAGAATCAAGCTCAAAATGGGCCTTTTGAAGTCCCATTTCTTTTCAAAAATTATTTCTTTTCAAACTAACATTGTTTTGCAGAATCATCGA
The DNA here is from genome assembly GCA_949673415.1 of Euphorbia schlechtendalii. Classification (NCBI taxonomy): domain Eukaryota; kingdom Viridiplantae; phylum Streptophyta; class Magnoliopsida; order Malpighiales; family Euphorbiaceae; genus Euphorbia; species Euphorbia schlechtendalii. The sequence goes on along the minus strand of CATIWQ010093809.1, from coordinate 4,050 downwards.
ATTCTTGAGGCATGTATCAATGTCTGTACCTCTAAAACTCAATCCCTTTCAATTATTAAATTTATCATCATCATTATGTGTATAAAACAACACCAAAAATACTTAGGTATTATTCATGTTGCAAATAAGTAAAATATTTTTGATTTAATTTAACCAATGAAAGTACGTAAGCTGTACAGATCCGATACTCAAATAATTCCCGGAAGAGCTAATCCGGGTGAGGATTCCATTTTTTCAACTGAAATTTTCCTTTTTCAAAATAAATTTTTTTATTAAATAATTTATTATTTAATGTATTATCAAAGAAGGGATTTTTATCGAAGGAGGGTTATTACATCATAATATGATGATTTACGATAATTTTGCATCTTTAACCCGTGTCTAGTCTAGCTAAGAATTGAGTTTGGTATCCATCCACTTCAAAGATACCTCCCCTACCTAGGACGATTCATTGGTATTGAATTTGAAATATTCGGTACAATGTCATATTTTGATCTGTTTTCGAAAAACAACCTGTGCTCTCATATTTTTTTCAAGAGTAGTTTTACAAATTTATTTTTTAACACACTCGCGTGGCATACCTTCTCTACAAAACCTTTGCCTACTTGAAGTGGTGACTCCGTTGGTGATTTTAATATCTTCATTTTAAAAGCCCTTGCTTTTATAAAATCTTAGTTTTGTATGAATATATTTTTTTACCGATATTGAAATCTTTGGTTAAATTAAACTCATGGTTCTTATTTACAACATAATATTCATATCATGCATTTAGATTGATTACTCTTTGACACTCGCAAAAATGGCCCTTGCAATCTTATGAACTATTGAACATTTAATGGTAGAAGATCCATTACCATATCGCATGTACCTCTCTCATTAGATACCATTTGGGGAGAGGCTTAGAGTGTATCGTAGTGCAATGTGAATCATTTACATCAGCAACCTTATTGAAGCCCCTCATGTAGTAAAGCTTAGCAACTGTATAAGGTACCAAAACTAATACAAACACATACATTGAAGTTCAACACTTTATCATCACCTAGTCCTTGATAAGTTATGATAAAGTTACTCCTAGGAATGTCAATAGGGTGAAGAATAACCAAAACCCGTGAAATCCAATCCAACAAGTGTGGGGAATATCCACAAACTTCACAATCGTGAATAAAACATAGACGGGTTTGGGTGGAACCAACACTAAATCATTGGGTACCCGCCCCCGCCCCCGAAGAAATCCCTGAAATGAACCGGAATGTGTAACACACATGCACACAAGCTTTTAATTGTTCTTCATATATAATTTATTGAAATCAATTATCTTTCAAGAAATTGCATGCAAGTAATAAAAAAATAAAATTAAAAAAATAACTATATTACAATATAATCTATAATCAATTGAGGTTTCTTAATATTAAATTAAATATTATCTTTTTTAATGGAAAATAATTATATATTGCACAAGAAAACTCAATTGTAAGAAATAAAAGACTATCAAAATCGAAAAATAAGTGCACAAAGCAACACTTAAACAAGTAACTTGTCACTCAACTCTTTATCATGGCAGCAAACAAAATCTCTTCTATAAAATATCATCATATCATCATAATCTCACCACCCTTTGAATTTTCTTAAACAAAAAATCAAGAAATTGACAAGCATGAGAGAAGACACAAAAATTCATATTGAACCAATGAGAACGTCGTAGCTGATAAGTGTATAATTACACTTATTATCTTGATATTTTTAATCATAAAACAATGTGGTTTAGAGTCATTTTATACTTCATATAAAATATTTCACATGGTATATAGTTGTTTTTGATGCAATTGCAGAAACTAGGTGAATCTTGGGAGTGAAATCATCAAAGATGAAATTATATGCAAAAAGAGTGAAAAAAGTGAAAAAAGATGCGTGGAATGCAAGGAATTGACTTTGGATCGAAGTTGTCAAAGATTGATAAAGTTGCAAAGAATAACTATGAAGAAAAGCACATGTCACGATCGTGATTCCTATTCACGATTGGACAAATCACGCCCCGACTATCTATCGCGATCGCGACTTGTCATTCTTCATAAATAGAAAGTTACCAACTTATATTCATGACAGCGACATGTATTTCACGCTTGCGACTTGTGATGGTTTTTGATAACTCTTCTCTACTTCTAACTACTGGATAAGAACGATCAATCGCCATCAACCGTCAAATGAAAAGACACCTTTTGGGGATAATGAAGCCATGAAAAGGTGCCTATCCATTGATGATAAGGAATAATTCTTGAATCCAATCACATTGAAGATGATGCAACCCTTCACCAATGGACATGACTCTTTGTTTGGGTAAACGCAACCCTTCACACTCTATAAATATAATTAAATCTAACCATTTTCGAGGGCGAAATGGTAGCAGTGTGCAGATGGTGTAACGTGTATGAAATAGATAGAGAGTGAAAGATATAGATTTCACTATGTTCAAAGTGTTAGAGAGAAAAATGATTAAGTGATTCGATTCTTGCTTCGATCACTAGATTTCTCCACAAATTTGAGCGATTGTTGTATGAGTGTAATTGCAAAGCACTTATCAATAAAAGTTTCAATTCTTCAACATTCATTTGTTCAATATTCACAAGGAATAGCATCGTAACGGAGGTTGTGTACGAGTCGAGATCGAATTCAAAGTAGATGCAGGAATTGCGGGAATTAACGACTCCCATTAAAAGTGTGGATACAATTTGATCAACTTTAGCTTTCACTTGCATACCTTACAACTTTACTTTGTAATTTGAAGTTTATGATATGTTTATGTATCATAATGAGTATTTCATCTTGCGTCATTTATATTAATCAAGTTATATGCTTTCAAGTTAACTTTAAGAGTGATTTCGGGGTTAATAAGATTGTGTATAACCACTGGATCTGTGATTATAACGCTGTTTAGTGAGCCAACATTTTTGAAATGGCTATGTGAGAGCGACCTGTACTAAGTATAGTATTATTGTTATCCAGGTTCTTATAAGTGTCATAATTCGTTTACCCTAGATTTAGGAAAGTTATTTCATGTGTTGTTCTGTAGTGAATTATAGGATATTTGGGCGTCTAGAACTGAGTTTGTTAAAGTTATCTAGAGTTTAAAACAACTTTGATTATTTTGCATATTTTGATCTACTATACTTGTTCTTAGGGAATATCTATATACTTTGCATATTCTCTAATCTGTTCATGCATCTATCTATTCATCAGTTTAACATTCCAAACCTTTAAATCATTTATATTTTCTTTCATCCCAAAACTCTATTTGATATTTAGAACCGAATTCCTTCCCTACAGGATCGATATCTTTTAAAACTACATCGCAACTGTATACTTGCAGTTATCATCATTTTTCTATTTGATAAGCGGTACTGACAACACCTATTCATATTTAGAACTTTTATACTATCAATAGAAAATTGACGAACAAGTTTTTAGCGCCATTGCTAAGGAAGGCAAGTGCGTTGTGAAGATAAAAAATAATGGGAGACTACGGTATTTTTTTATATTTTGCTGTTATTTCACTTATATATATATTTTTTTATTTGCATTTTGTGTCTAAGATGTTTACTAACACGCATTGGGATAAGTTTTGTGTGATTACACGATTGATAACATAATTGATACATTCGTAGATGAAATTTGTCATGTTACATCTCATGAAGAGTTAACATCTGAATCCCTTGAAAATTGAAAATTTTCCTCTAAAAACGATAAATTAGTCAGAGAAGATGATCCTATACCACCTTCTATAGATAAACCACCCTTAGTAGAGTTGAAGCAATAGCCTAGTCATTTGAAGTATGCATGTTTAGGAAGCAACAATACCTTACCCATTATCATTTCTAGTAAGTTATCTAATTTGCAAGAAGAAGAATTATTAGAGACAATAAAGGGTAGAATAAGGAATATTGGTTGGCAAATTACCGATATTAGAGGGATTAGCCCTAATATAGTGATGCATTCTATTAATTTGGAAAATGATAGTAAACCTAGGATAGAAAGGCAAAGAAGATTAAATCCACA
>CATIWQ010093766.1:0-14000 GCA_949673415.1 Euphorbia schlechtendalii | reverse complement strand
AGTTATATTATAAATTAGGATTTGCCTAGATTTATTTTATGAACTTTTTGCATGCTTAGTTATAATTTTAAATTAAGTATTACTTAGATTTAATTTATGAACTAAGTTAGTAATTGTTATACTTAGTTAGGAACTAAGTTAGGAATTACTGTATTCTAAATATATTATTGACATTACCTACATGCTTTTATTTTGATTATGCATTTTAAGGAACCTTGGGAGTTAGGAAAATTTTAATTTCCGCTGTGTGTGCTAGGCATATCTAGACGTATTTTTTCCTTACAAGTAGCTCGTTCTTCACTAGTTTTTATATAGAGGAAAGGTGGCAGCCCCCTTTTAAAAATTTCTGGTTGGTTTGGAACACTTGCATGCTTTCCCGGGTTCGTTTCTTTGGTTGGTTATTATTTCATAATCAAATTCCGACGAAAGAATTTCTTATGTCACGGGGATGTAGCATTATTTCGGATTCAACTTGTCCCCATTGTTCTGCCTCGGAATCCATTGAACATTCTCTATTTTTTTACAACGTTAATTGGTCTGTTTGGTGTAGAGCCCTTCGATGGATTGGTGTTGTATCTCCTATTCCCCAGCAATGCTTATATTTTCTTTTGACGTGGAGATCCTTCTTTTCAAATGAAGTGAAGAGAGAGTTTGCTATGGCTCTTTGGTTTTTAATTGCTTGGAGCATTTGGAAGAGGAGGAACAAATTCATTTTCGAAGGCATTCTTATCCGAGATGATTTATTTATTTTGAGTATTCACCTTTGTTGGCTTTATTTTAAGATTAGAAAGAAAGTATTCTCGTTTTTTATTTCGGATCTTCCTATTGATCCGTCTTTGCTTTGTATTTGAATTTTGTATTTATGTGGGTGATTCACTTTTCGTGATTCGCTCTTTTTATAAAAAAGAGGATTTGGTGTTTTGTAGGCAAGCGGACGCATCAACCTAGTTGGGACGTTCGTCCTGAAATTTTCACCATATCCAAACATTTTCCGATGGAGAGACACAATGTATCTCTAGAGGTTTTAAAAAAAAGAATAAATTTTAGAATTTTTCGAGAATCAAAAATATTTTTTCTTAATTTAAATGTGATAATAACTTTTAGAAAATCATAATAAAATGAAAAACGTTTTGGAATTATCCAAATTTTGATGTATAATTCTTAAATAATATGGTTAAATTAAAGAATTTTTATATTGATTGAAATACCTCTTATAACACTATTAATTTTTACTAGAAAACATTTTTCCTTATTTTGTTAACTTTTGAAATCACAAGCATCATTTTAGGAAAAAAGTTTTACATACTTTTTTGTAAAACGGTCAAATTACATATTTTCTTAAGTTTACCCATATCCTTTTTGAAAGTATAAAAACATTGAAGTTGGAAAATTTTTATAGAAGAGATGGTAATCGGTTCAAACACACATAAAAATCTTCCAAATCATTTACGCAAACACAACGAGACTCGGCAATTTTGAATGAGGAGCAATGGATTATATAATACCCGGTTCTAACCCACATGATGCTTATCCAGAATACCTCCCGATTAGTAGGTAATAGCAACTAATAAAATGCCTTGTTAAAAATGCATCGGTGGTATTTTAAAAGAAAAATTAAGAAAGTAGGGATAGTGGAAGAAGTTTCTAGTTGAATCCGTGTTCAGCAGGGCTATCTATTACTGTGGGGACTTCGGATTATTAGACGGCAGGCCTATCTATTACTGTGGGGACTTCGGATTCAGAGTTGTGTGGGCAAGGCTGCCTTGTCTGTATATACATAGTATTTGATTATTCCACAGCACACGGTTTTATCTTACTTTTCTTCAAAAAATATTTTATTATTTGTGTGACTCAACATATTACTTCTTAAAATCCGTTGCCCAAGTTTTTAAAAGAGGAATTGCTTTTTTGAATATGTCCCACATCTAAAGCTAATCATATAATATAAATAGCACAAAATAATGAACTTTATTATATTGGCTCAATTTCTATTTGCATCTGGCCTAAATATTATACTTGTTTACGAAAAAATGTAATATTATATTCAAATATAATCTTCCGTCCGCATTTTCTTACACCACTTTGCATGTACAGGATACAAAAGTTAAAATGCAACGGTTTTGAGCATGGTTTATCTTAACCGGACCGATCATCGAATCGGTGAAGAGGTTCATGGATTTAAGATTCAACCGGATTAAATTGGTGATCGAACCAGATTTTCTAAAATATGCAGAAAAGTTAATAATTTGACATTAAATATGAATCTAAATAAAACACAAATAAATAATAAAAATAAAACTCATATTCATATTTCAAATAAAAATAAAACTAATATTAATGAACAACATCAAAGTTTATACATGAAATGAAAATTGCTAAGTTTTTATATTCATTAATTATTTTTTAAATTTGCTTATTAAGTTTTTATAATCATTAACACACATATTTGAATTTGGTTCTAAATATTACATAATTGATATGAAAATGTTATATAATTGGAATCTTTCAAATTTACATTCACACTTACATAAGAGAAAAAATCAAAATGATATTAAAATGAAATGTAAATAAAAAATGCATGTTACTTTATTATACAATATATATAATACCTGTATAGATACACCATTCATGATTCATTTCCTTATTAATCTATGATAAATGTTAATTAATACTCGTTTGAATTTGAGAATATAAATAATTGTTAATGATTAATTTCCTCATTAAAGAATATTAAATGTTAATAATTTCAACCCGTTTAGATTCGCAAACCGATCCGGTTTTACGGTTCACCGGTTCAACTGTCCGGTTCAACGGGTGGGAGTGGATTTTTTAATATAAATAAAATCCATTGAAAATCGACCGGACCAGCCTCCGGTTCCGGTTGAACCGGATCCGACTGGCCGATCCAGTTTGGTTTTTAAAACCATGGTTTTGAGAAAAAGTGAAAATTAAAACAATTAAGAAGAGAAAAAATTGGAAACATAATCAACAAATGTGAATGTTTCACTGGAAGACATATATAATTTAAGAGATGGGAACTGGGACAAAAAGTTTTCCTTCATATTATGAACCTAAGGAATCTTTTACTCTAAAGGACATAAAATCAACTAGACAAGTAATTTTTAAACTGACAAATAAGGTCTTAAATAACGTCCTTCCGAATTCTATACTTAAAATTAAGTAAAGATAAACTGACATTTTTTTTAACAATGAATTTCATTGTGAGGGTAATGTTGGACATAGTAGTTTATTTTATCAAACGATCAAGTTACAAGTTAGTTAATTAGTTAATTGTTTGTTGTTAAAACTTAAGAGTTAAAGCATAACTTATTCTCTTTAAAAAAAAGTAATACATTGACATTGTAAAAGGTTGAGATGACTAGAAGATAAAGTCTTGTTTAACCTAGCTTTGATATCATGTATAGAAGTGAGCATGAAATGAGGTTGAACTCCTATAACATAAAATCAATTAATTTCATATTAGATCCAATTTATATTACTTATATAGAATTCATAATTTATCGTTATTTTCGATGTAGAATAACATTACATCTCCAACATCCACAACCCAATCTAGAAAAAAAAATTAAAAATTTTCCTAAGTTTTTGTAAAATAATACTACCTCCAGTGGTAAAAGATTGTCGTTTTAGGATTTTTATCAAAATCAATAAAACATTTATTATTGTATTAAAATTACTAATTTATCTCTTTTACTTTATCATAAAATTGTCCATCTTCTTAATTATTACCTTGTAATTTCATTTTATATTTAATTTCTTTCTTAATTAATACAAAGGTAAATTAGAAAAAAAGTGTTAGAATATTTCATTAATATGTTAGAATGAATAATAAAAGAGAAAATAAAATTTTAGATAAAATGATAATCTTTCAACATCTAAGAGAGTTCATTTTAAATAGAGCTCCTGGAACTACTGGAGAAAGTGGAGTTAGTAACAATGATTGTGTTAAGAAAAACCTTTTCAAAATTGGGATCCAGCTGTCTACTTCTCATATCTTCCCAACAACCCAACTTTCTTTAATCGCTGCTACGAACATTCTTATTTTCCACTTTCTACTCTTATAAATACCCCAACAAGCTATACCACAAATCAAATAATTTCACACACTTTCGGACTCAAACTTCTTTACAAAAATTGTAATAATTATATCCAAATGGCTGCCTATTGTTGCCAACCTTTTTTCCTTTCATTATCACTTGTTATGTTTAGTTCTTTCATGGTTTGTTTTGGTGGGAATTTTTATAAAGATGTTGATATAACATGGGGAGATGGAAGAGGCAAAATACTTAGTAATGGTAATGTCATTACTCTTTCTCTTGATAAATTCTCTGGCTCAGGCTTTCAATCCAAGAATCAATTTCTTTTTGGAAAGTTTGATATGCAACTCAAACTTGTTCCAGACAATTCTGCTGGTACTGTCACTACCTTCTATGTAAGTACTTACAATTTTTAATCATTTTATGAATCCTTAGATTCATCGAGGTATTGTCAGTTAATTAAGTACTAACGAAATTATAAAATTTTGAAATTTAAAATTGCAGCTCAAGTCAGAAGGGTCATCTTGGGATGAGATAGACTTTGAGTTCTTGGGGAATCTTAGTGGCGATCCTTATATCGTGCACACCAATGTTTACATTCAAGGACATGGAAACAGAGAACAACAATTTTATCTCTGGTTTGATCCAACTGCTGATTTTCATACATATTCAATCCTCTGGAATCCTGGTCATATTGTGTAAGTATATATGCATATATATTATTTTAAATGAAATGAAGCTGAGATCGGGAGTTAGCCTCCAGTTACTACATTTAGTTTTCATACATTACAAGATATATTAAAATCAAGACCAAAAGCTTTGCAATAGCTTTTAAATATTTTGCCTAAAAGTTTATTTAGGCAAAGTTCAAAAGTTTCTGCTAGATGACGCTGTGAGCATTCCAGCTAGATTTGCACTGTTGGAATCCAAAACGGAGCCTCAAACTCAGATTTTATTAAAATGAAAAACAAAAAAATTTTTTACAAACACTACATTACAAAGAGATTAATTAGACTAAACATTTTCTATCAATGAATGAGTCACAATTGTTTAATAATAAATGTTTTTCTTGAATCTTAAAAAGGTTGTCGTTATCCTTCAATTTGTAAAATGTGCACAAGTGACCGCTTATTTCTAATGTGGTGCTAAAGCAACGAGAGGATGAAAAAAATAAGCAAATCGAATTTCACATTTTATTAACTTGTGACACATGTTAATATATTATTTGTTTGACTTTTCAACTTGTGCTTTATATCAACATGGTATTAATTTGACTTCTGCATTTTTACATTGATGTGTGTTCCCACCACATGTTCCATAACATCTAGCCTTGAGATAATCATAAAGTAAATTGATGCATTTTTTACAAGTTGGGGAGTATGAAAATCTTTTTGATATGTAAGAAAGGGTAACCGATTCATCATGCTTATTTATTTATTTATTACTAAAAGTAGGATCATTTAGGAGCAATATTTAAAAATTGCACCAAACCAATATTGCATTTCTTAGTTTACAAGCTAATTTAATTAAGTAATGGATTCGTGTTTTTCAAACTATATTTAAGGTCTAGCTAAGTCAAGAACATAGGAATAAATTTAGATTGAAATATTTGAGTGAATAAATGGCAGGTTTTATGTGGATGGAAGGCCAATAAGAGAATTCAAGAACATGGACACAATGGGTGTCGCATACCCTAAATCTCAACCGATGAGAATGTATGGCAGCTTATGGAATGCAGATGATTGGGCTACAAGAGGTGGGCTTGTTAAGACGGATTGGACTCAAGCCCCTTTTACTGCTTCCTTCAGAAATTACAAAGCCAATGCTTGTGTTTGGTCAAATGGTGCATATACTTGCCCTAAATCAACCAGTAATGCTACTCAATGGATTTCACAAGAGCTTGATTTAACAGGCCAACAACAGCTCAAATGGGTTCAGAAGAATTATATGGTTTATAACTATTGCTCTGATCCAAAGAGATTTCCTAAAGGACTTCCTCCAGAATGCACTCTCACTAGTAAGAATAAAAAGTTGATTTCAGTTATGGTTTAAAATTACATTATTTTCTTCTTTTTTTGTAATTCTTACTTGTCATATATTTTACATTGTTTTCCATAGAATACGATTATTGTGAATTTTATTAGGTCTCTAATAAGGATTTTTTTTAGGAAAATAAGGAAAAATTTTTGTTGCAGAATTTCATGTATATAAATAAATAAATTACTCAAATAAAAGTGATTTTAATAATTACTTTCTCACTATATATCTTGATTACAGGATTTCTCACTATATATCATGATTACAGGATTGTTTTTCTTTTTGAATAAACCGAGAATGCAAATTTCTAAGAAAAAAATTTAAAATCAATAGAACATTGGACAAAAAAAAATCTAAAGAATTAGGTTAATTCCATGGGAACAATGGTATCCAATTTTTTTTTCTTTTGTGGCATTTGAAACCCAATGTCGCAAGTAAGGAACCCTCTCGAAACCCACTTGTCAATGGCTATCATGGGATGAAAGAGAAGTCTCATATTCCTTGATTTTGAAGAGCTCGTTTCAGAGGCAGTTGTACTATCCTTAATCGTAATTGGGTTTTCATCCCTTGCCTTGGAATAATTGAACTTCCAAATTAATGTCCTCCTAACTGATGATATTTTTCTTGAACCATTGGGTGTTGTGGAATAGAGACTATTTACTCCCCTAGCTGAATTGCAACAAGTTTAGTTCCCTTTCTCCCATGCTACATTTTTGCGACTTATTCCTTGCGCGAAAAGCCAATTTAATGCCAATCCTTTTTGCTCATCCTCATTAGTATCACTCATATCAACCCATTTTACCATTTCATTTCCTTTATTTTGGCATTCTTCAACCATTTCATAATCTTTTTGAACAAGCATAATATCATCCAACTTTTCCTTTGCGGATGTGTGCCGACTAGTTCATTGTTGGCGCGCTCATCACTACAAATCTCAAACTCGAACATAGAGGGATATGTAGAAGAGCTATGATCCTGCTAGTGAGATGTACTACCTTCGCTTTTCGGGAACGACCACGAACCTGTGGTTCATCTACTTTAAAAGGCTTTTCCATGTTCTTGCTTTTGCGCTACCTTTCCTAAAATTGAACGCCAAGCACCCTATCGAGCAACATGTAAAGCATAAGTACAATATATTTTTGTATTCTAGAGAGACCAAAATCTTCTACGTAAGAGTATCTACCTGAATCTAATCCATCAAATCCTTTAGTAAATTAAGATCTACCGAGACTCTATGATAGGTGTCAAGACCACAAAAAATAATCCTTGCATAAAAAGTAACTTGTAGTTAGCGGTAAACAAGGGTCAAATTCACAAGGAACAGTATTTATCAAGTAAATACTAATTTTAACTATTAGAGTGACCAGATTATTATTCTTTGAAAGAGTTCGTGAGGATAAAAACTATAATAACGAGTAAAACTATTAATAAAAAGATTGAATAAACTAATTTAGGGGAAACCATGTATCATAGTAATCACTAGACAAGGGATAAATGGCATCGGGACTTATTGTTCACAATGTTTCGACTTTAATAACTCATAGGATTTTTTATTTAATAATGAAGCCAAAAACCTTGTCTCCCACTTTCCTACCAAGAAGATATAAGTTCAAAATACGAACACGTGTTGTCAGTACTACTTATCTAAATAGAAAAATGGTGACCACTGCAAGTATATAGTTACGATGTAGTTTTAAAAGATATCGATCCTACAAGGAAGGACCAGCCCTAAAGATCAACAAGAAAAATGGAATAAAGAAAATAAATATAATAATTTGAAGTTTTGGATAGGAGGATTAGAATGAAGTATGGATAGATATATGTATGGAAGATTAGAGATTCTAAATATATAGAATTTCCCTACGAAATAAGTATAGCAGAGAAAACATGCGAGTTCAATAAAGATGTTACGATTCACTAAACTAATCTAACAGACTCGGTTCAAAACACCCAGATGTTCAATTTTTCACCACAGAGCAACACATGAAATAATTTTTCTAAACCTAGCACAAATGAGTTAAGACAATTATATAAACCTGAACAATGTCAATGCTATGCTTAGTACAGGGTCGCTCTTACGTAACCATATTTAGCAAGTTACCATTCCAAAAATGTTGGCTCACTAAATAGCGTTATATCACAGATCCAATGATTATACACTATATTGTTAACCCCGAAACTACTCTTAAAGTTAACTTAAATGCATATAACTTGATTAATATAAAAGACTTAACATGAAATACTCATTATGACACATAGACATATCATAAACTTCGAAATAGAAAGTATAAGTCGAAAGCAAAGGAAAGTTGTAAGGTATGCAAGTGAAAGCTAAAGTTTATCAAACCGTATCCACTCTTTAATGGGAGTTATCAATTCCCGCAATACCTGCGTCTGCTTTGAATTCGGTCTCAGCCCGCACAGAACCTCTGCTAGGATGCTAATCTTTGCGAATATCGAACAAACGAATATTGAAGAATGAAAACTTTTATTGATAAGTGATTTACAAGTACACTTATACAACAATTGCTCAAGAATATAGAGAAATCTAGTGATCGAAACAAGGATTCGAATCACTTAAACATTTTCTCGCTAACACTTATGAAAGTAGCAAAACTAGATATTTTATTCTCTATCTACACACACTATACGTAACCCTATAATTGCACTCTAATGCTGCACTCCATTCCCCACTCTCTGCACTCCGTTCCATGAAATTGGTGAGTTTTGGAGCTTATTTATAGAGTTTGAAGGGTTGCGTGTATCTATACGAAGAGTTGTTTCCATTGGCGAAAGATTGTATCACTTCATTGTGATTGGTTGAGAAGCATTAATCTAATCCACAATGAATAGGCACCTTTTCATGATTGGTTGACTTCTGATAAGTGTCTTTTCGTTGGTAGTTGATGGCGATTGATGGCGGTTGATCACTCTTATCTAGCGGTTGGTAGTTAAGAAGATTTGACTAGAAAATCGTCGGAGTCATGATCGCGATATACAAGTTGCAACTATGAATACTTGTCTGGAAACTTTCTGTTCTGAGGTATACAAGTCGTGACCTTGAATGATTGTCGTGACCGTGAATTGTGTTTTTCTTCAGAATTCTTCTTGTAACTTTATCGATCTTTGACAGCTTCGAGCCTAAGCCAAATCTTTAAGTTCCACGCATCTTTTCGCACCTTTTTCGCACTTTTAACATAGAATTCCACTTTAGATCATTTTACTCCCAAGATTTACCTAGTATCTACATTTGTATAAAAAAAATTACACACCACGTGAAATCTTTTATATGAAGCACAAAAATGACCAAAACTATAGTGTTTAGTGTATAAAATTAATATGATAATAAGTGTAATTATACACTTATCATACTCCCACACTTAACTTTTGCCTTGTCCTCAATGTAAATTCAACAGAAGTGTATAAATTGGCAATCAAGTTCGTACCTCATTTGGTAAAAGACTATTGTAGTGAGTACCACATTCCAACGTTCCATAAGATTCAAGTAGAAGTCTGAAATTTCCCACAAATTAGTAATGTGCAATTTATATTGCTTAGTTGCATACCTTTGTTCTTAATGGAGAGTCAATCGAATCGCATCTTCATATAAGCTTTATATGCATACTCGAATGTTACCTTCTTTTAAGCATAGTATAAAGTATAAAGGACATAGAAAGCACACTTTGATTAATTTTCTCTCATGGAATTTTTAGGTAACTTAGGATGCTAAAACACTCTCAGTGGTTGCATTTTATGCTCCATACCACTCTCCCCCTTTTTCAGTGGTTGCATTTTATGCTCCATACCACTCTCTTATTCTTTTTCTTTTAAGCATATGTTTTTAAAGTAGTTTGTACTTTGCACCCATTTATTGTGCTATATTTTATTTTCTTTTTTTTTCACTCAATGAATGGTTGCAGTTTCTGCTCCTTAGCATTCCTCACCTTTTGCATAACTCATTGGTTATCCTCTCTTTCTTTTGATTTTTCACTCTTAATACCCTCATCCTTTTATTGATCAATTTCAAATTAAAAGCTATAGTTTCCCAACACTTTAAACACACTCAATACTTATAGGACTTATTCGAGATTTGCATATAAAACTCATAGTAAGAATACTATTAGATATTACTCCTCTTAAATTTATCGAAAGCATTAAACTAAAACTATATAACTTATACTAATTCATGTTGCATTGAAATATATATCGAAACTTACTTGAATTGTTGCTTTCGAATGCTACTCACCACTCATCCTTGCCAAATGCTAAATGTTGTGCTAATAACGCTCAATCTCAACATGCGCTCAAATTTTGCACTAACATCAAACTTGTAATACCTAACACTCAAAATAACCTTGGACAAATGTTAGTAAAGTATAAGAAATGTTAATATATAACTAAAAAAATATCAAGAAAAATTTTTAAATTCTTCCATTTTTTCATTTTATATAATTTTTTTTTATTTTACGGTATTTTATAAATGCCCCCCCACACTTGACGAACACAATATCCTTATTGTGAGACATTAATAAAAATCAAAACTAGACACACAACTAAAAGAAATAATTATAAAATAAAAGAAAGAAATTGAACCCGTTTTACTCTTCAAAACTCGAATCTGGTGGGCTCGGAGAGATTTCTAAATTTTGCATTCTGAAATATGTAGTCAATTTGCGGTTTAGTGATATGTTGGATTTTGTTAGTTGACAAATATCTTGCTTTATTGAGGCAATGTCTAGGCATGCTTGGTCGACATCTTGCATGAATTTTCCTCTCAAAGTATCATTTGTACTTCCCGAGGCTTGTCTTGAATTACTACTCTCGAATTGAACTTCTTCAACGTCTCCTCGTCGGTTTGGTTTTCTCGAGTAGAAGATTCGTGTGTTGGTCTAAGCTTTCGTATCCTTACTTCATATGGTAAAATTGTAAACTTTCCTCCTTCTTCTTTAACTAGTACTGCTCTATTCATATACACGCCTCCCATAAAATTAAATTTCTCCCTTGGATTATATTGGTACGGTAATTGATTCTTCGCTCACAAAATTATCCCACAAATCGTATTCGCACCTCCAACTTTAGCCTTTGCATGTGTAGTCAGACTAGTGATGGACTCCAAAATATACATCGAAAACTTTGGTCGAAACTGCATACTCCAGTATTTCTTAGTCTTTCATTGACACCTTTGTTGTTTCGTGTCAAAATGAAAGGCTTTGAAAAATAAATTTGTGAATGTAGAGAAGGCTATTACTTTGGATGTTCTTGTAGGATGAATTCTTGACTTCATATCGATCTAATCCCGTTAATTCTATCCAGATATCTGTCAACTCATAATCTTCATCTTTCTCAATCTCGTCATAATTTTCTCCTAAACCAAACCATTTGATTAAATCCATCATTGTGAGCTTATACTCTTTTACTTCATTGTAGAATTTCTTCTTCATAAAGTTTCCATCTTCAGCAAGAGTTACCAAGAATTCGAAACCATTCCTCGATAAAAGGAAATCGCATATTCACAAACTTCTCCAATCCAAACAGTGAAAAATATCTTTTTACTTCCGCGTGAATCCTAGCATCAATAGCAAAAGTAGGATTGTAGAAAATCGTACCATGAAAATTGTAGTTCATGATTCTCAAGTATCTTTCCACTTCTTCATCACTATAGATTGGGAAGGGACATCCATACTTATTTTGTTGGTTGATCAACTTGTTCTTCCCTTTAGTTGTTCTAGACTTCTTAGGAGCCATTGAAATCAACAAAGAAATAAACAATGTTTGGTTTGAAAAATAGAGAACACTTGATTTTGCAAAAGGTTGTGATTAAGAATATGAGTTTTTGGTGAAAACAAAATAGCAAAAGAAGTTATTTATAGAGAAATTAGGATAATTATTGCCTTCCCAACGGATATATGATAAATATAACCGTTAGAATATAGTTGTTACAGTAATAACTACTATGCAGATCGCACAGGTCACGATCACGAGAGTAAGTCGTGATCGTGACTTTCTCTTACTCAGAAATAGAAAGTTCAAATAAAATAGATCACAAGCACGATACAGGTCACGATTGCAAAATTCCAAAATCCAAAAAGTTTTTGTTCTTTTCTTTTATTTTTGAAAATGCACTAACTTAAAAAAAATAAAATCTACTATATTATACTATATATATATATAATGAAAATATAAGAGATTTAGGGATCAATGGAGTTTTTCAACCCCTTGACTTTATATTCATGGATGAAGTCCAACTTAACAACTTCTTGTATGCAAGCATCAATTAAGTCTAGTTTCATGCAAATATCTTTATCCATCAGATATTTATCAGCTTTACCCATGTTAAATTCAACCGTATCATCACCTATTCTTAACATAATTTTGCCTTCCAAAACATCAATCATTGCTTTGCCAGTATGCATAAAAGGTCTTCCTAAGATTATAGGACACTTTTCATCATATGCAAAATCTAGCACAACAAAGTCTGTTGGAAAAACAAATTTATCTACCTTAACTAACACATCTTCTATTATGCCATAAGGACGTTTAATAGACTGGTCAGCCAATTGTAAGACCATATTTGTCCTTTTAACTTCATCACTTTAAAGATTGAAAAAGCTATAAGGTTTATACTAGCCCCAAGATCACATACACATTTTAGGAAAGAAATGTTTCTAAGTTTACAAGGAATTGTGAAACTTCCTTGATCTTTTAGTTTGGTAGGCATTGTATCTGTTATTATTTTGCTACAATCTTCAGTTAATGATACTTTAGATATTCCTTCTAAACTACGTTTTCGAGATAAAAGTTCTTTGATAAACTTACCATAGTTAGGAATATGAGTTATGGCTTCAATAAATGAGAGATTGATTTCCAGACCTTTAAGTTTGTTGATGAAATCAATGAATTGTTTATCATCTTTCTTCATCTTCATTCTTTGTGGAAATGGTGGTTGAGGAGGATTAACCTTTCCGGATTTAGGTTGTTCATCCATTCCTACACTGCTATCAGATTTACTCGGATATTCATCTGGCACTTCAACAACATCATTAGCAAGTATACTCTAAGGATTTGATTCATCTAGTAATTTACCACTACGAAGGGCTGTAGCATGCACATTTTCCTTAGGATTTCCTTCTGTGTTACTAGGTAGATGGCCTTTCCCTCTAGATGGAATAGCACTCGCTAATTGACCAACTTGTATTTCTAAATTATGAATGGAAGATGATTAATTTTTAAACATTTGATCCATCTTATTCTCTAACTTTTTGTAACATTCTTCCAACTCTGATTGCTTATTACAAACTCCCTCTAGAAACTTGTCTATTTTACTTGTTAATTACCCTATTCTATCAGTACTCTGGTAATTCTTTTGTTGATTATCACCATACTTCTAATTAGAATTTCTATAGCTATTTCCATTATTGTTATAAGTATTCCCTTGACTTTTAACATAACTTAATTACTCCCTTTCACATGGGTTAAAGTTACACTCAAAAGCAGTGTGTCTAATTTGACCACAATTTTCACATGTCAAAGGGTTATTTTTACTTACATGCATGTTATCTATTTTGTTAGATAAAGCAGATATTTGTGCTTGCAAAATAGAAATTGAATCTAATTCATGGACCTTTTTAATTGAACTAGAAGATGTAGACGCAACATGTGAATTAGTAGGATTAGTAATACTTACTTGTGCTCTTTTCACTGGCCACATACTATTGTTACTTGCCATATCTTCCAAAAGTTCAAAAGCTTTTTGACTAGTTTTCTTCATAAGAGATCCCGCAGCCATAGCATCAATCATTCCCCTTGTAGCATGATTTATTCCATTGTAGAAAGTTTGTAGAATAACATTCTAGGGTAAACCATGGTGTGGACAAACTTGCTGAAGTTCCTTATAACATTCCCAGG
>CATIWQ010093754.1:0-16841 GCA_949673415.1 Euphorbia schlechtendalii | reverse complement strand
CATTTCTCTTTATCTTGTACACCCATTTAACTCCTATCGCCTTGTGTCCTTTGGGAAGTGAAGTGAGTTCCCATGTGCCATTCTTCTCAATTGCTTTGATTTCTTCATCCATCGCATCTCTCCACCTTTTCTCTTGAGCAGCTTCTTGGAATGTCATTGGTTCACAATCAGTAAATAGATAAAATAGTGTTAAATTATCTAGTTGTTCAGTTACTTCATAGAGATCTTTCAGGCTTCTCGAACGAGGAAAATCTCTTTCTTCAATCCCATTTGAAGATGATGCACTTCCATTAGTAATAGAGTTTCGCGGAGTTGTGATATTATGTAGAAGTTTCCCAGTTGGTGTCTGCTCATCTTCTTCCGATATGAAAAAGTTGAATTCACCTTTACGAGAATTGAAGTTCCATTCTCCTTCTTCATCGAATATTACATCTCTACTTATCACAACCTTCTTTTCATCTGGATTGTATAGCTTGTAGCCTTTTGAGCTTGAGTCATTGCCGATGAAGATGAAACTTTTACTTTTATCATCCAGCTTGATTCGATTCTCATCTGGTATGTGAACATGGGCTATGCTCCCGAAGACTCGTAGGTGGGAAATTCCAGGTTCCTTCCACTCCATGCTTCTTGTGGAGTCTTTCCCCATACACTCCTTGTAGGAGAACGATTTGATAAGTACATCGCACACACAACTGCTTCTGCCCAAAACTCCTTGGGTAGTTTCTTGCTCTTGAGCATACTTCGTGCCATGTCAAGGATTATCCTATTCTTCCTTTCTGCTATGTCATTTTGTTGGGGGGATCTGGGAACTGTCAAGGGATAAGGGATTCCGTTTGCTTCATAGAACTCGTTGAATTCCTTGGATGTGAATTCTCCTCCTTGATCAGATCTCAAGGATTTATTCTAAAGACCACTTTCATTTTCCACGGGTGCTTTGAACTTCTTGAATGCTTCGAATACTTCTAATTTTTGCTTCAAGAAATAAACCCATGTTTTTCTTGAATAATCATCAATGAAGAGAAGGAAGTAACTGTTATTAGCAAGAGAACTGCTTGATTGAACCGCAGACGTCGGTATGGATGAGCTCTAACGGCTTCTTGGCTCTAGAGGTTGACTCCTTTGGAAAGCTTTTTCTGAATTGCTTCCCATGTAAACATCCTTGGCATAATTGATCAGGATGATTGATATTTGGTAGACCTCTTACCATTTCTTTCTTGGATAACAGCTCCAGTCCTTCAAAGTTGAGATGACTAAATCGAAGATGCCATAGCCATGATGAGTCTTTATAGAAAGCCTTTAGACACCTCACAACATCATTTTGAATGTTTAAAGGAAACATTCTGTTCTTTGACATTTGAACTTTGGCGATAAGATCTCCATTGACATCTCTTATAAAAAGACTATAATCTTTCATATGAATATCATAGCCTTTTTCTAAGAGTTGCCCCAGACTAAGGATGTTGCATTTCATATTAGGCACATAGTAGATATTTGAAATTAATTTGTGGCTACCATCTTTAGCACGAAAGAGGATGTTACCTTTCCCCTTCACGGATATTTTGGTATCAACTCTGAATGAGACATCACCACTTACTACTTCATTGAGTTCCACAAACAAGCTTCTTCTTCCACACATGTGATTGCTTGCACCGGTGTCGAGATACCACATGTTCTCTTGGTGTTCACTGCTATTGTTGTATGCTATCAGTAATGTTTCTTTCTCCTCGATCTTCTCATTCACAAAATTTACCTTCTCCTCGACCTTATTGCTTGGAGCTCTACATTCTGAAGCATAGTGTCCAAACTTTTGGCAATTGTAGCATTGGACTTGAGATTTGTCATACCTCACATTTGGATTACCTCTCCCCTGATCATGAGTGGAACTTTCTCCGTTCTTATAGTTATTATTAGAATTGTTGTTATTATTCCAACTTCATCCACGACCACGACTACCGCCTCATCCACGGCCTCAACTTCTACCTCTCTCTTGGCTTCTTCCATGTTGGCTTCTACCATTATCATGGCTTTCATTCGTATCTTTGAGTTGTAGCTTGAGGAGTTGTTCAGTGATCCCTTGTTTCTTCTTGTGTTTTTCTTCTTAGGCTTGTAGTGATCCTTGGAGTTCCTCGATCGTCATTTCCTCCAACTCTTTGGTTTCTTCAATCGTCACCACAATATGCTCAAATTTGGGATCTAATGATCGGAGTATCTTCTCTATGACCCTCACATCTTCTAACTTCTCATCGTTTAGAGATGGCTGCTACTCTTGAATAATAATCTGAAATTGACTCGGACGCTTTCATGTGTAAGGATTTAAACTCACCTCTTAGAGTTTGGAGACGTACCTTTTTCACTTTCTCAACTCCTTTGTATGACGACTGCAACTTCTCCCATGCTTGCTTGGTGGATGTTGCATTTGATATCTTCTCAAAATTGTCGTCATCTAAGGCTTGATAGATTAGGAAGAGAGCTTTCTTGTCTCTCTTTTGAGAATCCTTCAAACTTGTTGTTTGATCGGGTGTAAGAGTGGCTTCATTTCTGGCTCGTTGAAGCCTTTCTCTACGATATCCCAAACATCATGTGCACCGAGAAGAGCCTTCATTTTGATACTCCAGTTGTCATAGTTGTTATTGTTGTTGAGTGTTGGAACTTGGAACGATACCACTCCATTCACCATATTACTCAAATAGCTTCTCTAGGAGTACACGGGTTGTTGCAACTGTTTATAGAGTCTTTTGCAACACTATTTGCTTTGCAAAAGCCTTTTGACTGATTTTTGTAAGAGATTGTTTTCCCTTGCAACTTGTAGATTTTCTGAAGGATTCTGCAAGAGATTATTTTTCCCTTGCAACCTGCAGATTTTCTGACGGATTCAGCAAGGAAATAACAACGTAATTATATTCCCTTGTAAACTGCAGATTTCTTTGAACTTGATTTTTTTTGCACCTAGAAAATGAGTTTTTTTTCGGAAGCGAAATCCAGCTTTGAACGTGGCTCTGGTACTACTTTGTTTGGAATATAACACATAAAAAAATAACTTTAATTAAACTCAAAGAAAATATTACAAAAACACTCACTCAAAATACAACACTACAACTCACTCTTATTTTTCTTCTTTTCTCTCTTAAGAAGTTCTTACTTCTACTTGATGATAAACAACCAAATAACTCACCTATTTATAGGTGAAGAATACAACTCCCAACTAACACGTTTACTAACCACAACATCCAACTAACTACAACTCCCAACTTAAACAATTAATAGCCAAATTATTTGGTTGAATTTAATAACCTCCAAATTGGTTGTAATTAATAACCTCAAATTTTGGTTTGAGTTTTTTTTAGATGGATCCAGTTTATAATCCAACAGAAAAGAGTGTTAGTATTTTAGTGTAATTGGATCGACATGTTTGACCAATGCGATCATAACATTTCATCGAACAAGTCGGGAGAGTGCGGAGTGCACACTTGTTCAAGTACGGTTACGATTTGGGGGTCCGGGGGTAGCGCCTCAGGCTGGGGTCAAGCTGAACATACGCATCATTTGAAAAATTCATATTTTGGGTTGAAAAAGTGTGTTCAGTTGAACACAACTGAAACTAGAAAAAACATATTTTTTAGACATGGCTGCTACCCGAAATCATAAGTCTGTTGATATTTGGTTATTTATTTCACCAAAAATGAAATTGGCAGAAATATAGAAAACTCGGTTGTTTTTCACAGCAATTTAATTCTTGTTCTTGACTGTTTCTTATTTTATCCGATTGAAAATTTGGTGAACCGACCAAATAAATTTCAATCTGAATGTATATTACGACTTTAGAATTATCCAAGAAATCCACAGAAAACCAACAAGGAGAAGTTATAACTTTCTCAATAAGACTTGTTACATCTAACATACTATCTTTATTCCATGAAGAATGTAGACTTTGAGGTGAAGGTTGATTAGCGTAATGGTTATTCAATACAATAGAATTGAATCGATTTGAATGAAAAAATTGTGAAATATAATAGATTATTTGTGTTAGTTAATGGAATCACGGTTCCCAATTGAAATCAAATGATATGGATTCCAACTCTATAAGCAACATGAACTTCTTGCCTACTAATTTTGACATACATATCTCTATATAATTTTTACAAATTTTGGCTTCAATTCTCTATAAAAAAAAGAAAGAATTGTATAATGGAGAAAATGTCTTGTACTTAGATATGCTTATGTGCTATAACTAGTCCCACATCCCTATCTGATGTCTCAAGTTTAAATTTTAGAAAGAAAATTTATGAGATCAGATATTTGCAAAGGTTCAATCTTTTTTACCGATATGGTTCATAATCACAGTAATAGTAAACTTGAAAAACATGACATGTGAATTAACTATTCTTCAGAAGGGATCCGTTGAATTTCTTTTACAAAATGGGGAATGTCATTTCAAAAGGTTAGTAAAAAATGATAAAAAAAATTTGTTATAGATTGAATAAGGAGATGTGAAGTTGTTGTGATGGACTGCCAACTCCACTTGATAATGGATTGCCAAGTCAGCTGAATCAATAACTTCAGTTGCTTATAAGTGTTGGATTGTTGCTGCTGTGAGTTGCTCTTACTCTCTTGATATTTTGTACATTCTAACATTCCTCCCACACAATGAGCATCATTGTGCCTGAAATTTTGGAAATTCAAAAGAGCAAGAGAAGGGAACATTTGCTTTCGAGTCAAATGTTTAATGAAAAAGTCAATCAACTACTTGGATGTAGATATGGATTACACTAAGAGAAACCTTCTGAAACCAGATTGCATACAATGTAATAATCGATCTCAATGTGTTTGGTGCATTCGTGAAACATTGAATTTTTCACAATAGTCATAGTAGTCTCATTATTTCAATGCAAAGAAATTGGCAAGGAAGAAATTGTAGCCATTTCAGTTCACAAGTCGGGTTGCATAGACTTTTGTACTCAGCCTCTGCAGTAGATTGATTTTCTATTAATTGTTTTTTTATTTTTCAAGAGATCAAGGGTTAACCAAGTATAACATAGAAGCTTGTAATAGACTTCCTTGTGACTTTACAAGTTCCCCAATCAGAATTGCAACAAGCTTGTAGTTGAAGATTGGAATTAGCAGAATAGAAAAGGTCATAACATAAAGTGCCTTTTAAAGATATTTTAGCACATGTAAAGCTTCTTGTAAGTGATGCTCCTGTGGATTTTGCATGTACAGACTCAACCATTGAGTTATATGGGAAATATTTGGTCTTGTAAAACCAAGATAAAGAAGCTTTTCCACTAACCTTCTATAAATATTTGGCTCTTCTAAAAAAGTTCCTTCTTAATGAAGAATAAATCCTGTAGAGAATGGACTAGAAGTTGGAATGGCATCTACCAAATTTGTGTCTAGTAGCATATCAAGAATACATTTGGTTTGTGTAAGAGCGATTCCATTTGCAGATTGTGAAATATCTACACCAAGGAAATATTGTGCAAGTCCCATATCCTTTATAGTGTATAAAGAATGTATGTAGGATTTGAAATCCTGTATGGCTTGAACATTTGAGCTCACTGTCAATATTTCATCTACATATATGACAACAACAATAAAACTTGATATTCTTCAATGGCTCTTTTACAAAACAAACAGTTGTCAAAATTTTGATCTCCATAAACTAGCAGCAATCATTAAAATAGTTAACTTTGTATGCCATTGTCTTCCGGCCTGTTTAAGGCTATAGAGTAGCTTATCTAGCTTACAAACTTGACTAACTTTGGCTTGTGTATAACCTTCAAGTGGAATCAAGTAAATTTATTCATCTAAGAATCCATGTAATAAGCATTGTTGATGTCCACATGATGTACTTGCCATTTGTTTGCAGCAGCCATTGCCAACAACAATCTCACTCTCACCACTCTAGAAACATGACTAAAGCTCCCATGATAGTTAATGCCTAGTTTTTGGTTGTACCCTTTGGCAACTAACCTTGCCTTGAATTTATCAACTTGCCTTTGAGAAATGTACTCAATGGAAAAAAAACCCACTTAGACTGTATTGATTTCTTATTTATCAGAAATGTGACCAATTTTCAAATTCTGTTGTCTTCAAGTGCAGTCAACCATAACCATCACCCACCTTAGGTCTTGACTGGCCTCTTTATAATTTCTAGGTTCCTTTTCAAGTACAACATTAAGGAAAAATTCAAAAATTTGTAAATTTCATTTCCTTGTACTCACAATTAGAAGCATTATTGACTACGTTATTTATCCACCAACTTGCTTTCAAAATTTATCTTATAGATCTCTTTGGTTGAATTGGAACAGAATCATCATAAGGAATAGGCATATAAGGTACATATTAAATTCTTTTTGTGATCTTTTCTGCAACAACATTCTTGAAAGGAAAACTCAGCTCAACAAACTTGACATCTCTAGAGAAACTGAAACTACATTTTTCTTCATCCCAAACTTTGTAACCTTTATGGTCGGTTGAACAACCCATAAAAACTCCTGCAAAGGCCCTTTGCCGTAACATATCTTTGTGTGGAATAATATTGGTGTATTAAACTTTACAACCAAACACATGAATAACTAGTGTTGTGATAATAACTCATAAGGTGACTTCAAATTTAACCTTTTCAAAGGTAAGTGGCTTGTTGCCATTGATACAACTTCTCCATTATACTGTAAGGGTACACCAGACTAAAACATTAAAGATCTGGCAACATTAAGTAATGATCTATGCCTTCTCTCAACCACCTTGATCCGTTGAGGAGTATAAGCACAACTATTTTGATGTCGAATTCCTCTTTTTTACAATAACTTGAAACATTTTTTATTCAAGAACTCAGTTCCATTATTTGTTCTAACTGACTTTACGATGGCATACTATATTTATAAACACATTGATAGAATCTGTCTCTTGGTATCCAAGTATACTTAGTGTAATCATCTAATACTGTGAGTATATATCTTCCCTTGATAATAGAATGAACCTTATATGATCCTCATAAATCTAGATGTAAAAGTTGAAAAGCATAAACAAAAGATATCAAAGAAAGAATGGTTAAGGACTTGAAGAATGTTATTATCGACCAGAGGCAACGACGATGAAGAGGGGAGGACAGTCGGCGTCCATGTGGTCGACGATGTGAAAAGGGGATGAAGTTCATGCTGGATATCTCAAACCCTAGAAGCACATTAAAAAAATCTTTAATATTTAATTGCATTTATTGTAGTTAAATATATAAAAGTTCAAAATAATTATAAATTTAATATATAGATTTATAATAAAAAAACTTTATTCGTCAGGTCGAGTTTAAATATTGTTGAGTCCAGTATTGGTGATTACAATAAGAAGACAAAACAAACAAAGCATTAATAATATATATTTTTTTATAAATTAATACATGTACATCTTCATGTTAATTGATATCAAAGTATATAAATAAGAAGTTATATTATGAAGAATGGAAGATAGAATGTCATGTGTATAAACAACTCAAAGTGGTACACAAAATTGGAGAAAGATGTATTCAAAATGGGTTGATACAAAATGGATCTCTAACAAATGTACAAAGGTGATATAGAACAACAATCTCACAAAGGGAGACCATTAACAACTCTTGATCAGTGGGGACCTACAAAGACCTTATTCATCCATAATGATGTGGAAATCATTGGGTTGATACTCTCACTACAACCTGACATGGGAAAGTTGGGTTGATGAACAACAAAGATTTCAAACAACCATGTTTTTCAAATGGTGGTAAGGAAAGGAGACCTTTAACTACCATAATCTAATGAGACCCTTTAACAGCTATGTTCAAAGGAAACCTCCATTAGCTCTTTGTCCAAGGGATACTCTCTAACGGCTAGTTTTCTCAGATGTGGAAAAGAGGCTCTCGCATCAAGTATAAAAAGAAATTCAATTTGAAGATTGACACTTAGATGATTGACGTTTGTCGAATTCGTAAAAAATAAAATAAAACCTGTTCACTCTTAAACAAATGAATTTCGTAGCAGCAGTAAATGGGATCGTCTCCTCAGGGTTAAAACAATTAATTTTTTTTATCAATTATGATCAGGAAATCATGCAAAAATAAATTAACAGGGTTATTTAGAGTTTGATTTGGTTGGCGATGAAATTAAATATTAAAGCGATGAGAAGAATATATGTTAAAAGGCTCTTCCGGTCAAGGATAATCTTGGTCAAATCGTAATCGATCTTCGAAAAGATCAATTAGTTGGTTTTAACCATGAAATAGCACGATTAAATTCTTTTTCTAAAGATGGATTTGATTATAGAAATAGCTAAATCCATATCCTCGATTTCACGACACACTTGTGGAAATAGCTGACAAGATTTAATCGTTAAAAAGCGTTAAGATTTGAAGAACCAACTTTAAACCAAATATTCATGATAGCACGAAGAATTAGTTCAAAACGAAGAAATCACGAAAACTATAAGAATTCGATTGTCACAAACTTTCCACCGAGTTATGAAATTGCATGAACTCAATGCAAATGACGGTTCATTATAAATCCAAAAACAACAATTGGCCAAATTGCAATAATTAAAGATATAATGATAAAAAGTATTACCAATTACTTCAAAAATTGAAAATTGAAAGATAAGTTAAGAACAAAGCCTCACAATTACGATTAGCCTTGATATCAATCCTCAACCAAAAGAAAAGAAAATTAGTTACTCATGATAGATGAAAAGCAAATTGAAATTTTCATTAAAACTAAGAGTTGAAAGACAGAACAGAGATCACATTCAAACTGAAAGTAACTAGCCAAAAAAACTCCCCTTCCTCTACCCGAATACAAGTCTTCAAATAGGATTGAAAATCTAATATCCTAATTAGGCAAGAGGTCTAACTAAATCAAAACATTAAAATCCCTATGGTTTTAATTCCTAAATTGTCTGATAAAAAGAGAATAAATAATAAAATGACAAAGTAGAAAGTTCCTAATTAAACAATAAGTCTTCAATTGGAATCCAGTCGATCGATTAAGTCTAGAATTGCCTCTGTATGCAGCCTCTTAACCTTGACTCCAGGCTAACTTCAGACAACTGCTCCCTTTTAACTCCAGATTCGTCCCTGTACTCAGTCTCTTCACCTTGACTCCAGGCTAACTCCATTTCCTTGATAATTCTTCACAAAATCGCCAAACACCTAAACATACACATTGTAGCCACAAAATCAGCAGTAAACCATTCCAATAGATAGGGCAATAAACAATAAAACATGCTGAATATGCAAGCTATCAAAGACCAAAAGAAAAGTTCATATAATACAAGTTTCAAATAGATTGTCTTCCTCGCAATTTTTCAAGTGCTAAAGTGAGAAAAGCTTCTTCAAGTGTTCACTGCAACACAAACAAGTCAAATCAGAATTGCAAGGTTTTTTTGTTGAGCCCGTAAATACAACAAGAGAAAGGTTTCGTTGTTCAGCCCGCAAAAACAATGGTAGTAAGGTTTGGTTGTTGAGCCTACAAAAACAACAGTTGTAAGGTTTGATACTTGAGCCCGCTTGTTTTCTGCCCGTAAAGAAAATGCATAAAGAAAAATCTCAAGTTAGTTGACTTGGGGACTAGAGTAAACCAAGAGTTGCTGCTCTAGGATAAAATCCGTCGCGTCTCAATATCTCTAACTCTACTCGTTTAATTACTTGCAATTTATATTTATGTAATTACTTTATTGCAATTAATTTAATTTTTTGATCGAGTAAAACATAAAATTTAGCGATAAAAAGTTTTTAAACTTTAGAGAGTTATTAAAAGTACTTTTCATCCCCTTCTAGTATATTTCCTAGCTATTCGGGATCAACAAATATTTATATAAAAATCAAGTCAGACCCATAAAATTTTGGATTTTGGCAGACTCGGATCTGGATTTTTTAAAAATGAATGTCCAAGTACGATCCATTGAAGCGTGTATTGGCTGGGTAGCCCAGGCGTGAACATGTCTAATTATATTATTGTTGAGCATGATAATATATGGCTTATTTGAAGTATATAATTTGTATACCGAACTTATCCATCCCAAATCATTAATAATTTCTTTTAACGTAATTTTACTTTGAACAAGCAAAATAAGCTTTGAAACTGATGTTGGAAATATCCGGTCCGCTCGTGAGCGGGTCAACCGGGGAAAAAAATCCAATCTAATTTAGTTATTTTGACTAAATTGAAAAGTTATAAAACTTTAATGAATTAATTGCAAATAATCAAGAGTTTAAGGATTTAATTGCAATTAAACCATTTGTATTTTCTATAAAAGGAAGTACACGGCAACATAGTATAAATATATGTATTCATAATTTCCTTTCCAATCAATTCTCTCCTGGGTATTTCGTCTTGCGACGAAACATCGCAAATCGATAGTTATCAATTTTAGTGGTTGTAGAAGTTGTGGATATACATCCATACTCCGACAAACAGTGATATGGATCCAATTCGGCATTCAAGTGGCGTTCTTCGATCTTGGGCATACAGAAAAGGTAAGTACTGAATTCTTTTCCGATTTACGTTTTCATCAACTAAGAAATTATTTTCTTTTATTTTGGAAATTTTTCTTTGTCCATATAATTATTCTTTTTCGTGAGTCAGAAGTAGACCTGTTCACGGGCCGGGGTACCCGCCCGCTCCTGCCCTAGCCTACTTCAACGGGCCGGGTTTGGACACTCGTTTTTTAAAAAAGCCCGGCCCGAGCCCGAGCCCGTCGAAGCTCGAAGATTTATGGGCCGGGTTTGGTTTTTATATAAATGCCCAAGCCCGACCCGAACCAGACTCGACAAATATTTTTATTTATTTATTATATATTTATACATTAAATTTATAATTATTTTAAGTTATTATATTTTATTCTATTAAATTTGTATACTTGATTACAATAAATTTTACCGAATATTAAAGATTTTAAGTAAACAATGCAATTATATTAAAAATTTAAACATATTTTGATCTACTTTATATATTTTTTTTAACTTAGTTTAATAAAGAGATTTATAACAAAAAAAAAATTCATGGACTTGGGCCGGCTTGGGAATGACCTTGTAAACCCGGCCCGAGCCCGAAGTTCTAAAATATGGGCTTGGGTTAGCGATTTTTGTAAAAAAAACCCGAAGCACGGCCCAACCTGCCCGACGAACAAGTCTAGTCAGAAGTACTAGAAAGAAAAATTATATTTTATATCATAATATTTTCGTATAAAATTTTGAAGCTCAGCCTTGATATCATTGAGAAAGAAGGGACTATATTAGGTAAGATTGAGAGCGCGAAAGACGAGATCTCAGTTAATTCAAATTTATTCAAATTTTAGAAAGTTAATTGAAATTTTTGAATATCCAGGTTTAAGGAGTCATGATAATTTAGCACTTTAATCATTCTTTTCATTTGCAGTAACATTACAATTTTGGTTTTGACTTTGAGCTACTGGTACTACATATAATTACGTATTTTTAAGTAATGATATTGATTTTTATATATTTAAGTGATCATACTATTAAACTTACAAATTTCAAAACTTAATTATTGAAAAAGGAAATGGCAGTTTCTGGTTGAAAATGCTGCTTACTATTTATAAAACTTATTTTTCATCTATTACGAAGTCCTCCACTTGTAATAGAAATATTAATTATTATTTCTTTACATGCAACTAAAGTCAACTATTTTTAATTAAAATATCCATTTTATTTCATAAAAACAATAAAAAAATCCATTTGATTTTTAGAACTTATATTTTAATCTATGTTTTAAAAAGGGTTAGGAGCTAGTCGGGCGGTCGAGGATGAATCGGGACCTAAGCGGGGATTAATCGGGACCTAGGCGGACTTAGACGTCAGTCAGTAGGGTTTAGACGCTAGGCGTAGGCATGCGGCGACTCTCAAAATAATACTTAGGCGGACCTTGACGAAACTTTTAAAACAGTGATTTTAATTGACTGTTACAAGTTAAAACAGTATTATAGTGCTCTTTACACTTAATTCCACCACTGAATAGACCATCTGAAACAACTTGTATTTCTTTTCAATATTCTTCACCATTTTCTGTCCCCCTCCCAACAGTTATACTACTTTTTATTTCCTTATCAATCTTAAAATTAAAATAAAAAAATAAAAATCAATTTCAATATAACAATTATTCTTAATTGAATCAATGCAAGACAGAAAAAATTGGTGATTTATATAGTTACCTTGAAGTAATCAATATGTTGTCATTTCACAATTGGGTCAATGTTTACTGTATTAGTTTTCAACCAGTGAAATAGGTGAATAAATTTCATTAATATTATTTAAAAAATAAGTAAGTAAATGCAAATTATTTTACATCTCCTATCTTATGAGAAATCGAAACACTTTCAAATTTTGGAAAAAAATTTGGTGTAACAATTTTGTGTCCTACTATACATCTTCCTTTTAGATTTTCCCACGTGTTACTTTTATATTAATATATTTTTATCTATGTGTAACATATAACAAATTCTGAATAGACAAGATACAAGGAGGATAGCAAGTTTTTTTTCCATATTTATATTATAAGCCCTAAACAAAGAAAAAGTGTAGCATATGTTAGGCATGTGACATCCAAAAAAATATTTTAGGGTCAAAATTTATGATTTAAGGTCTAGAAATTTTAAAACGTTGAATAGAATTCATATAAATATTAAAATATAAAAAAATAAAAAAAGCACATGCCAATTTTTTCACAACTTGATTGTAAATTTGTAATTATTTTATTAGCTTAACAAATAGCATACTAGACCTAACTAACTTTTCGTAAATGCTAATAAAAATTTTCTAAATAGAAACCACAAAATTATTAATGAAATATTTTATTTGCATAATTCAAAAATAGAATTTAAAGTATAGTCATAAGTTCTTATTATTTTTATTATATGGCTAGGTAGGCACATAACATAAATTTTGCAGTAGAAAGCAACAATACAATATATTGCAACTTTGAGTTTTTGTCCTTTGTATTGTATGACATAGTGGAGCTTCTCCTGGCAATTAGTACGATGTATCTATGCCAAGCAAGCACTCCATAATATACAAGCTATAGGATAATCTTTTTATATCATTTTTTTTTGCCTAATATATCATTTGTCCCCAATTTATTATTAAAGCACTTTTCCCTTATAGTTAGTCAATAAGAAACCTTTTTTCCTTAATAGAAACCACAAAATTTTCAACATATGTTGCCTAACTATAGAAGAAAAATCGAGTCATTTTTAAGCACGTACATAGGTACTTGAAATAATTTTTGTGGTTTTAGATCAATATGGATTAGAATTGGACAATTTCTTTGACATCAACGAAATAAACTGGACGTTAAATGACACTCTACACTCTTGATTTAAAACTATAGTTAGTAAAAAATACAAAATATTTACTAGCTCGTAGGTTACAAGTTTATAAGTACCTATTTTCAATTGTATTTCTATTATTGTTTTACGTAGACTTATGTGTTTGTGAAGCTTTACTTCGTACTTGACTCATACAACCTAATCACAATAAGTAAAAATAACTAATTCATAAAGAAACATAACAAAACCAATTTAAATTTTAAATGATAAACAAAAGGAGAAATTAAAATATTTGATAACTTTTTTGTTATGGGTTGGGACGGGCTTGTACAGGGTCTAATGGATTTTTATTTAAATATGTTCATCCCAAACTCATCACAACCCACCTAAAATGTTTTTGACTCGAGTTGGGTTTGGCTTAATTTCAAGTACACTCAAATAATAATATAGTAACATTGAAAAATATATTTTAGATTTTTTATTAAAAAATTTATTAAATTTAAAAACTTTATAGATATATTATATCCCAACATAATACTTTAAAATTTTACATATATAGTTGACATCAAGCAATCTTTTATGGTGATATTTACATTTCGAAACTCAACCCATACATACCGATTTGTGTGGGTTGAGCGGGCCGGAACCCTCACAAACAGGTCTAATCGTCATCCTACAATATGAACATTTTATCAGCATAGAAGTTGAAAATATAAAAATCTAAGAGATCTCCTTTAAAAGCATTGAACCCACTGTCTAATGATGTGACTAAATGGGGAAAAAGCAATGAAAAATTGGTGGACTCTATTAACCATAAATTGACGTCTATAAGATATATACACAGTATTTACTTATTATAGGCAAAGTGGCTAAATCAAACTTCAAATATTTAGAAAATCTAAATTGGTGGTATGACTTGAACTTATACATGTTCATTGGGCCCTGGGCCACGCCGCTGATGGGCCCAGTCCAAGCTCGTTTGAACACTCATATTTTCATCAAGCCTAACCTAAATTTGTTAAAGTCTGGAATATTTTATCCGTTATAAATACTCAAACCTACCTGATGAATTGTAATTATATTTATTTTATATTTATATATTAAATTAAATAATTATTTAAATTTTTTTTATTTTTTCTTATTAAATTTTGTAATTGACTATGTAAATTTTATTAAATATTAAAGATTTTAGGTAAATAATGCAATTATATGAAATCTTTTAATCTATTTTGTTAAATTTTTTTCATTTAGTATAACAACGGGTCATCGACCGGGTAAGAGAATGACCTCATAAATCCGACTCGAGCTCGAAATTCTAAATAATGGGTTTAGGCTGGGTTTGAGTTGATGTTTTTAGTCAAAAGCCAACAAAGCCTACCCAGCCAACCATACAAATCACTAAATAATCAACCCTCAATTGTTGGTGTGGCTTGAGGACACCACATATCCTTATAATAGTGTACGGTATTGTCTACTTTGTACCTAAATCTTCATGAATTTGTTCTTGGTCTTTTACCCTAGAAGGTCTATTATTAATGAGGATATTATGCATGCTTATATACATATGAGTCTCTTTTCTTCTAGCTAATGTGGAATTTTTTTCCCAATGATATTTTTTGGCTCAAACGAAATACCATCAAGACACCTCCTACCGATCATTCATTTGTCCACTAACACATTTTTTTGCACTCTAGTGTAGAGGAAACATGTCTTACATAGAGTATTAGCAATTTCAAGGAATTTTTGTGATCACTTGAACGTACCACCTTTGTTTAACATTCTAAGGATTCATCCACATCATGGGTAACGTCATGACGTTACTTTGTTCTCACTTGGTTAGAGCGGCCTCGAAGACATCACATATTTGCCCCTTATAATACGATATTATCTACTTTAAGCTTAATCCCTCATGGATTTGTTCTTGGACTTTTACCTCAAAATGCCTCATGAATATATTACTATGTTCATGTACCTATATAACTCCTTTCTTCAAGCCAATGCGTGATTTTGTTTACCCAACATCAATGATCTATTAAGTTGTAAAACTAAAATATTAGATTTGTCAGAAAAACAAATAGACAAAAATTGGATATGTAATATACCAAATAGACAAAAAAGTAAATATGTCAAGCAATTAGACACTTTCATTAGATTCAAGTAAAAGTTCGACAAGAAATATGAATTCGTAATAAAATTAAGAAATCAGTAATGTGACATAAATTGATTAATTGACAGTATAAAATAATATACATATGTCAATATTAGTTGGTTCGAGTTAGACTCTTCAAAAATGCGTATTTAACATTTGTTTAAAAAAAATTTATTAACATTAGACTCGATTAAGTATTGACTCTGGCACGCCTAAAGGTTTTGAGAGAGGGAATCAAACACATGCATGTTTATATTGGATTGACAAGAGAAGTTGATGCAGTGCACTTGCTCATTGAAGTTAGATAGTGTAGAGATTGATTAGATATTAAAATGGAAAGACCAACTAGAAACAATGTAATCTACTATTAAATACCACATCCAGTGAATGGTACAGCGAACACATTTGTGCATTGTATATCACAATTCTGCATGTTTGGATTGGAAGAAACATAAAAAGAAAAAAATAAGGTGAAAATTGAATGAATTATGTATTGTTCCCTAATATTTGATTAGAAGTTTTGGTTTTAATCCCCAAATAGAACCTTATTTCTTTCCAATTTTGGAAATGATTTTTTGCAATTCACACCTCACAATTCTCCTATCTAATTATGCGCGTTTGAATTTGTGCTAAGATTTAAAAAAAGAGTTTTGTTATGTTAAATGAATTTCAGCCATAAATGACATGTTGTAAGACAAATTGAGCAGCATAGGCTATTTTCAGAGTAAACGGAAGGTGAGATAAAATCAAACTAAAGTGTTTTTTTAAATCTGATTTATAAGTGATCAATTTAAAAATAATTGTAAGAATTGTTAACTTAATAAAAATTGACATGTATTAAAGTAATCCAGAATATATTTTAACAAAATTCACATAAAGTTTGTTAAAGCATATTTCTCTTCTTGCACAAAATTTAATTGCTTATAAGCATATTAAAAATTCAGTTTATAACTTTACCTTACAAATTTTAGTAACAAATTTTAACTTGTAAAATTTGTCATCTCTCAAAGTCTCATATTTAATACGTTTAGGGTGGAATGTATATATATTTTATACGGTAATTTTATATACTCAAAGATGAATGGTGGAGATTGTAAAGTATAAATGGGTGTCAAACAAGCTGGTGTCAATATAGAATTACTATTTTTTTGTATTATATGAGTGCTTATTAAAAAAAATTAACTTATAAATTACTAATGAGTTATAATATAAGTCACAAAAACACATTAATGAATGTTTATAAATTGATTTAATAAAGAAAAAAGAATTTGACAGGTGAGTGAGATTAGAATCTTTGTACAACATTCCACTACAGAAACGCCAAAATGGCCATCGGGAAACGCTGCCCTGGCTACTCTAAAAAATGACACAACTCCAGTAAATTGGATAA
>CATIWQ010093737.1:0-10399 GCA_949673415.1 Euphorbia schlechtendalii | reverse complement strand
CTAGTGTGGGCGAATGATTCGGGTATGAGGCATATACCCTTGAAGATTTGGTAAGGTAAGTAAGTTCGCTCCATGTGGGCTTTAGGTTAGGATTTCGACTGGGATATCCTTTAATGTGGGAAACTGGTTTTGGGTAGGTATTTGCCCCATTGGTATAATTGCTCTGGAAGGGCCGTGAGTTAGATGTTGGGTGGATATCTAATGGGTAATGTGGTGGAAAGGTTATTGCCCCTTAGGGGCTAAGTGTCGGACGTCAAGTGGATGTCACGCAATAAAAGAAAGGTATGTAGCGGGATGTCAAGGGGTAGGTGATGTTCTTAAGTGGTTTTATGTTGTCCTAGGGTGACATGATCTAAAGTGTCAACTGTGCCTAAGTGTATGTGGTATCATGAAGATAACGTGATATGTACATTTAATATCATGATTGTGTGTATTCGAGTGTCTACATAAAAATTCGTGGTTAGTATGACATTTGTACAATGACAAGTTGAAAGTAGTATATAAGCATGCAACGTCATATCTTCCAACCATACAACTCCCGCGTGTAGGGTTTTTGGCTAGTCTCTATCCTAAGTTTGGTTCATCTTAGGATCATGAAGATACTAAGGAGCGCACCTGTAGGAAAATATAATGCATGATAGCGTGTTTGGGTAACACCCTAGGGAAAAGGCCTATGGTTTATTTACATGGGGTTTGTAAATGGGTTGCTGATGTAGAAGGTTCTTGTTGCGCTAAAATACACTCAAAGCCTCTTACGAGGGAGGTGCATGCGATATGGCAACAAGTGCTCCACTCGCTCGAGTACTATCTTTTCTTAGGGAGGCAGATTAGTACAAGAGAAAGCTTCGTGGTAATAAGGGTACCTTAGACTTATGGGCTAATCCCTTCTACTGCAATGCATTATTATGAATATATCATAACTAAGAAAAAACAGAATAATGTGATCAATAATTTTCGGCACTTATCCAAAAACTAAAACCTTTAAAAAATCAAGTTTTAGAAAAATCCCCAGCGGAGTCGCCACTGTGAGCGGTCGACACGGAGCGCTGGGCCGAGAGCACGCGATTTCATAGGCACGGTCCACCGAGGTGCTTGTGAAAAAAGAAAAAAACACTAGGTCGGGGACCCGGGAGAAAAAGGTTGAAAGAGAAAAAGGTGAAAAACGTTTAAGATCGGTTCGAACCCGAATTCGCCGTCTCTAATAAACCATCCACAAAACAGTAAGTAAATGCGAAAAGTAAGTGCGGAAAATAAAAATTACAAGGCTTTAAAAATCGGGGGATGCAACCGCCCGCTAACCTATTAACTACATTTCTCATAAAAATATGTGCAATACTCGAAGGAAAAATAAAAGCCTAAACATACATCTAACCTATATCCACAAAGGTTAGCATAGGGGATATACCACGTATGTTCGATTTGATTTTATCGAGGCCCACGTGGTCTAATTAAAACATCGATGATTTTAAAGTAGTTAATTTAAATAAAAATAGTTCATTTTTATTTACACGTATGTGGGTCAATTTTATTAATGAAAATTATCGCATGGCAAAAGGTGAGGTCTGTTATCCGGGAATATATCTCATTTCCCTCTTGGGGGTATTCTAATACAAAAATTAAAAAGAAATAAAAGAAGAAGGAGAATTACAACATTATTTACAATAAAATAAAATAATTCCTAGGTTCACATGTAGAAAGAAATTAAAAAGATAAAGAGGAACACGAAATAAGCAGCTCTAGGAACTCAGAGGCTTTACCCTTTTGACGTGAATCTAGTTCGGTGAGTCCGTTCGATCCCCCGAAGTCCTCCTCGTTCTTTAGTTTAGGTGAATTTGTTGATGTAAAAGTCAAAAAATCTTCGTTTAATTCTTGCAATTTTAGTGTAAGTTAATTGGAAAAATAATTGTATGGTTGGAAAAATAAAGTGTTTATTTATCCAAAAGATAATCAGACTCGGGTTCTAAATTGGTTTTAGACCCAAGAATATCTGAGGATTTAAGAAGAAAAGATGAAGAAATTTTATAAAAAGATGAAGAAATTTGGGATCCAAAAGTGTTTTGGATCCAAGAAAAAAGAAGTTAGAAGAAAAGAATATTTTTTGTATTTTTTTATCTGAAGAGAACAATTTTTTTCTCTGAATTTTCCACCCTGTGTACTGAAAACGACCCACCTATTTATAGAAAAAAGTCCCGGAAAATCTAAAATAGGAAAATATCTGGCGAGGTCTCGCCAGAAGGCTCGGCGAGGCTGCCTCGTCGAGAGCCTGGCTAGGCCTCGCCAAGACCATTGGCAAGGGAAGCCTCGCTAATGGGCCTGGCGAACTCGCCAAAAGGTCTAGCAAGCTCGCCAGGCAACCTGGCGAGGCTCGCCAAGTTCTGGCGAGCCTGCCAGCTATCTGGTGATGCTCGCCAGAATCTTGGCGAGCTCGCCAAGGTTCTGGCGAAGCTCCCCAGAATCCTGGCGCCAGAACCTTGGCGAGCCTTGCTAGGTCATGGCGAGGTTCGCCAGGTCGCTGGCGAGCCTCGCCAGGCCCCTGGCGAGGTTGTCCAACCCTCTGGCGAGCCGCGCCTCGCCACGTATAGGCGAGGCGGGTTTCGAATCCGGCTTCCGATTACGTTTTCGAATTTTTTGTGTATTTTTATATATATATTTTTTAGTTAATTTTCTGAATTAAAGTTCTTTTAAATTCAGAGATGAGGAAAACTTCCAAATGAAGATCATCGGATGGTCGAAAATCGTGTGATTCGAGGATAAATTTCCCGAAAATCTGTCATCATTGAACGCGTGAGATGGTACAAAATCCCATGCTTACGGTGCGTCATGCGTTTGACTTACATTCTACAAATAATCCTACAAGTATTAATACAAATTCAAAGAAGGAAGCGAAAATCAAGATCATCCCATACCGTGTTTAATAGCCCCAGATGAACTCCTAATCTTGGCCATTGATTCTGGAAATGTTTAACTACAATGGGTTTCCCTTGGATTTCACCTATCATGGGTTTGTTTTGGTTTGGTTGAATGATAAAAGTTGAGTGCGAACTTGAAGGTCAACGTACTATGGCTGAATATAGGGGGGCTATAACTGTCGCTATAGTAGTGGGCCTAAAAATGATTCTCAAAGAATTTGAAGATTTAAATCTCCCAACAACAAGGTATGTTGTATGTACTGTATATTCTCAAAGAATTGGAATATTTTGTTCTTTTGTAAAAAGGATAACTTGGGAGATAAAATATTATATTTGTTTAGTTTTTAGGATAACCCTAATAAACATTTAATGCACCACACGTGTATTTAATCTGAGATAAAAGTGTGTAAAAGAACATGTTGTTTCAATTTAATTTAACCGTTACTTTTACTAGCCATTACTGGCAATTTACTAGACGCAACTTTACACAAGGGGGTGACGTTCAAAATCCATTAATGTTATCCTATTTATAAATTCATCTCAAACGCCAATTTAGTAGCACCCACTCGTAACCATTCTTCTTTGTTGAAACCATATTCTAATTGTAATAATGGCATCCTTAGTAGATTCTAGTGACCATTATCCAACTGAATTAGTAGAAATTCCCGATCCTTCCTATGTTGTTGCGCATCTCGTGGAAGAGAGGTAGCGAGTTGCGAGGCTTAACCCGATGAAATTTTGGAATCCAAGACCACGCAAGAAGGCAGGCATCCTCTTCCATGATTTCCTGTTGTAATTCCATACACTAACCCCGTTCATGAGTTGAGTTGGGAGTTCCTCATTAAATCTGCTTGTGGAAAAGTGAAGCCAACCTATCCAGATAACGATCTATTTCAGATTCACCCCAAGGACGCTAGAAAAGCGAGCTTGTATCATGATAAAATAGGGCATGATATAGATGAATGCCATGTACGGAGGTCCCGCTGCCAGTTAATGGTAAATACTAGGATGATTCTTGATCCAGATAATCTACCTAGTTTCCTTAGGCCCTACATAGATGATCAATAATTGTATTTTGTTTTCTTATCCTTAATAATATTGAATAAACACAAATTTGTTGCATATTTATGAATAAGTAACACAACTTCATTTAGTATTAACGAATATAAGAAAATCAACGTAAAACAAATGGTAGATCTGGCTTGTCGTAACCCATTACGTGTTTTTTCCATCATGGAACACTAGGTTACACTTTGAATGTTGAGGGACAACCACTACTTACTTGAAAAGTGACCTTTTTCAAATATTCTTTTTCACCAACAAATAAAATTATTTTCCCTAAGTAAAATTGGGTAAATATTAGTTGCTTATTGACGAATAAATAAAACTTCATTTAGTATTAA
Source organism: Euphorbia schlechtendalii (assembly GCA_949673415.1). Lineage (NCBI taxonomy): Eukaryota > Viridiplantae > Streptophyta > Magnoliopsida > Malpighiales > Euphorbiaceae > Euphorbia > Euphorbia schlechtendalii. The sequence goes on along the minus strand of CATIWQ010093737.1, from coordinate 6,087 downwards.
CAAATATAAGCAAATCAATGAAAATAAATGGTAGATCTAGTCTGCCGCAACCAGTTACGTGTTTTTCCATCAAAGGACACTGGATTAAACTTTGAATGTTGAGGGACAACCACTACTTACTTGAAAAGTGAACTTTTTCAAATATTTTTTTTCCAACAAATTACATTATTTTCCCCAAGTAAAATTGAGTAAATATTGGTTGTCTATTGACGAATAAACACAACTTCGTTTAATATTAATGAATATAAGCAAATCAACGAAAAAAATGGTAGATCCAGCCTGCCGCAACTTGTTACATGTTTTTTCCATCATGGGACATTAGGTTACACTTTGAATGTTGAGGGACAACCACTACTTACTTGAATAATGACCATTTTAAAATATTCTTTTTTACCAACAAATTACATTATTTTCCCAAAGTAAAATTGAGTAAATATTGGTTTCTTATTGACGAATAAACACAATTTCATTTGGTACTAACGAATATAAGCAAATCAATGAAAAAAAATGGTACATCCGGCCCGCCGCAACCTGTTACGCATTTTTTCCATCAAGTGATAGTGGGTTACACTTTAAATGTTGAAGGACCTTTTTGACTTATTTGAAAAAAGACCTTTTCAAATATTCTTTTTTACCAACAAATTACATTATTTTTTTTTAACTAAAATTGGGTAAATATTGGTTTCTTATTGACGAATAAACAACAACTTCATTTAGTATTAATGAATATAAGCAAATCAAAGAAAAAAATGGTAGATCTAGCCTGCCGCAACCTCTTACGTGTTTTTTCCATCATGGGACAGTGGGTTACACTTTGAATGTTGCGGGAAAACCACTACTCACTTACCTTTTTAAATATTCTTTTTTACCAACAAATTACATTATTTTCCCTAAGTAAAATTGGGTAGATATTGGTTGCTAATTGACGAATAAACACAACTTCGTTTAGTATTAACGAATATAAGCAAATCAATGAAAAAAATTGTAGATCCGGCCTGCCGCAACTTGTTACATGTTTTTTCCATCATGGGACACTAGGTTACACTTTGATTGTTGAGGGACAACCACTGCTTACTTGAATAATGACCATTTTCAAATATTCTTTTTGACCAACAAATTACATTATTTTCCCTAAGTAAAATTGGGTAAATATTGGTTTCTTATTGACCAATAAACACAATTTCGTTTGGTATTGACAAATATAAGCAAATCAACAAAAAAAATGGTAGATCCGGCCTGCCGTAACCTTTTACGCGTTTTTTCCATCATGTGACAGTGGGTTACACTTTGAATGTTTAAGGACCTTCACTACTTACTAGAAAAGTAACCTTTTCAAATATTCTTTTTACCAACAAATAACATTATTTTCCCCAAGTAAAATTTAGTAAATATTGGTTGTCTATTGACGAATAAACACAACTTCGTTTAGTATTAATGAATATAAGCAAATCATCGAAAAAATGGTAGATCCGGCCTGCCGCAACTTTTTACACTTTTTTTTCCATCATGGGACACTAGGTTACACTTTGAATGTTGAGGAAAAACCACTACTTACTTGAATAATGACCTTTTTCAAATATTCTTTTTTACCAACAAATTACGTTATTTTCCCTAAGTAAAATTGGGTAAATATTTGTTGCTTATTGATGAATAAACACAATTTCATTTGTTATTAACGAATATAAGCAAATCAAAGAAAAAAACTGGTAGATCCAACATGCCGCAACCTGTTACGTGTTTTTTCCATCATGTGATGGTGGGTTACACTTTGAATGTTGAAGGACCTTCACTACTTACTTGAAAAGTGACCTTTTCAAATATTCTTTTTTACCAACAAATAACATTAGTTTCTTTAAGTAAAATTGGGTAAATATTAGTTGCTTATTGACAAATAAACATCAACTTCATTTAGTATTAACGAATATAAGCAAATCAACGAAAAAAATGGTAGATCTGGCCTGCCGCAACCTGTTACATGTTTTTTCCATCATGGGAAAGTGGGTTACACTTTGAATATTGAGGGATAACCACTACTTACTTGAAAAGTGACCTTTTTTAAATATTCTTTTTTACCAACAAATTACATTATTTTCCCTAAGTAAAATTGGGTAGATATTGGTTGCTAATTGATGAATAAACACAACTTCGTTTAGTATTAACGAATATAAGCAAATCAATGAAAAAAATGGTAGATTCGGCCCGCCACAACTTGTTACATGTTTTTTCCATCATGGGACACTAGGTTACACTTTGAATGTTGAGGGATGACCACTACTTACTTGAATAATGACCTTTTTCAAATATTCTTTTTGACCAACAAATTACACTATTTTCCCTAAGTAAAATTGGGAAAATATTGGTTGCTTATTGACGAATAAACACAATTTCGTTTGGTATTAACGAATATAAGCAAATCAACGAAAAAAAATGGTAGATCTAGCCTGCCGCAACCTGTTACACGTTTTTTCTATCATGTGACAGTGGGTTACACTTTGAATATTGAGAGACAACCACTACTTACTTGAAAAGTAACCTTTTCAAATATTCTTTTTGACCAACAAATTACATTATTTTCCCTAAGTAAAATTGGGTAAATATTTGTTGCTTATTGACAGATAAACACAACTTCATTTAGTATTAACAAATATAAGCAAATAAATGAAAATATATGGTAGACCTGGTTTGCCGCAACATGTTACGTGTTGTTTCCATCATGGGACACTAGGTTACACTTTGAATGTTGAGGGACAACCACTACTTACTTGAAAAGTGACCTTTTTCAAGTATTCTTTTTGACCTACAAATTAAATTATTTTCCCTAAATAAAATTGGGTAAATATTGACAGGAAACAATTACATGAAATTGGTGGGAATGGTAGCTCATACTATAGATCATAGGCCTGAATGAAAAGACCACACATTTACATCAATCAAACCAATCAATGAATTGGCAGGAAGAGATTATTCGAAATTAAAATTGCCTCCAAGATTATGATGGATAGTTGGTCTCATCAAATCCACTATTACAAGAATCAATGGTTGAGATCAAATTGCTCAAAACCGTCTTGTTTTTACTTCTCATCGCCCGGTTTTGATTATATATAGCACCAATCCAACACAACATAGTTACATTTTATTCCAAACCTCCCATAATCTTTCCTGCTTTTAATGGTTAATGGTTCGAACTCCAACGACACTAACCAAACTTCTCTTCAACTTCTCAAACATGCAATGTACTCCATACATTGTTTGATGATCAATCTAGCTTATACAATTGTTCCTAAATCAATTGATTTTCTAAAACAGTCTATCCATGCGCTTGAGGTGCAACAACAGGAGGTGGAAGCTAAATAGCAGAAACTTCAGAAGCAGCACCGCAAACTCATACGTCTGACTACCGATCTGACCTCTAATCTTAATGATATGGAGGAAAAGATCGACATTAATCCGGAAACCATGACCGGGGAATTGGATAACCTCTCCAAAATAGTTCATAAGCTTTCCCAAGAAATCACCAAGTCCAGTTGAGTTGTTGCTTCTTCTTTTCCATCTACTATATTTTAATCTTTATAGTATTTTGAAATTGTAATGGCTTTCCCGAATCAATGAATGATATTTTATTGATTTTACTAGTTCTTATTCGACCCCATTTGAATTTTATATGGGTACAAAATAGTGAACTATAGTGAAAATCATACGATACTATTCACTAACAAGTGATGATAGATAAACACGATAATAAAATGGTAGATATTGTCTATCGCGACCTGTTACATGTCATTTTCTACCTTACTTGTTACATGTTTGTATCCATTATCAACTTTTCTCATGTCTAGTGAACTATAGTGAAAACCATATGATACTATTCACTAACAAGTGATGATAGATAAACGCGATAATAAAATGGTAGATATTATCTATCGTGACCTGTTACATGTCATTTTCTACCTTACTTGTTACATGTTTGTATCCATTATCAACTTTTCTCATGTCTAGGATGACCAAAGGAAACTCAGTTACCAATCAATTCAAATTCCTAATAAAATTGTAGATCTTGTCTGTCGTTGCCTGTTACATGTCTTTTTCTACCTTTTGTTACATGTTGGTGTCGCTTATCAACTTTTCTCATGCTACTTTTCCTTCCCCTTACACTTTTACATGTATTTGAGTTCATGGTAGATGAATTTGAGTGGTGGTGATGCAACGTGTTTGGTGATGTAGTTTAATTAAAGCAAGTGACATAATATATTATAAAAAAAATAAAATTATAACAATAATATAATATAACGGTCACATTACAACAGTTAGAAATAACAAAATCCCCATTCAATCAATTCTCCTGCACATCTTCTCTGCTAAATTTTCTCAAGCACTAAACTATTCATCTCCAATTTTCATATGCCAAATATCTTTGTCTTTGAATTTCTCTACCTTCATCAATTATACCACAATAATGACTCTTCTCTGAATATTGAAATGGAAATGAGTTTGCATGGTATTGAAGTTCCAACTTACTATTGTGGAAAAATTGAAAATATTAAGGTTTTGTGGATTGGGTTAAATCCAGGTCGAAGGTTTTACAATTGTAGAAGATATGGGGTGAGTAAGTTTCAATTGGTTTTCGAATTGTTTATATTGGATATGAAATCTGAAGCTATTTTCCTCTTATGCATTTGACAACAATAACATTGCATATTCTTTGTGTTGGTTGATCCATCAATCACTCCAAAGTGAATAAAAATTATTAATGAAGTGTTGCAGAAGATAATTGAAGGAGATGAAATAGAACTGGATTCTGGAAAAAAAATGTTACTGTGTTGGATATTTGGTGTTATTTTTTCTATATTTTTCTGTAAAATGGGGTGGTGTTAAAATTCATAGACTTGAGATGGGATGGTAGTGTATTTTGGCTGCGTAATGTACTGTAGGGTTTGTAATGTAAAGTATGATTTGTAGGTTGATATAGTAATGTGAGATTTGTAGCTGGGAAATGTAATTTTCACTTTCAAATTAAAAGATTTGCATGGTATTATGTTACCGTTTGTGAAAAACCGCCTGGGTGGAGAAACCAGAAGGTTCCTTCCCATTGGATGTCGTTTCAGTTTTGGTCATGAATTAGACCATAATAGGCTAATTATGACACTGGGTGTCATTCCGCGTTCCTTCATGTTATATGTATATATATGTATGAAAGTTGTGTAGTGTTATCTCAATTTAAAAAGAAATTTGCAAATTTGTCCATCTTCTATATAATGTCTTCAACATTTGAATATTCTATTACTAGTAGTTTTCTTTATCTTACCATACGTGTTCTTCTTCCTGAATCTAATTTTGTTGAGAGGATGCTTCATAATGAGAAGAAGCAAGTGAAAGATTTGCATCCAGATCTTCATAAAAATAGAAGGATTCATCGCAGAGGACGTGCTCCGCTTACCAATCAGCCTTTTGGACGGCTTTATAGTGACCCATGGCATTCTTTTAGGTATGAGTATTATTATTTATTTGTTAGTCAACGAGCTGCGCCAATTGCAATGGATTACAAAAATTTCCCCCTCCTCCCTAGAAATCATAGGAAAGCATGTCTTTATCATCAACAACTTAGTTATAATACTGATGAGTGCATTGCTTGGAGGAATCACTACTAGGATATGGTTGATTTGGAGATGATTCCTGACCCTGACAGCCCATGGATGGTTTAGGGTTTATTATGCTCATTTGGGAATTTTTTTTTTTTAGTGTTTATTTATGTTTTCATTAAAATATTCAATAAGCAGTAATTACACATGTCTTTTTCTTCTTACCTTGTTTGAGTTACTTTGAATTCTGTTGTTTAGACATTTCCATTTTTCACAAAGTTACTTATAATGATAACAACGAAGAACAAATGAGATCCGCTACATAAACAATGACAATACAAAGAGTAACAAAATGTAGTCCCACCATCCATGAACAATTAATTGAAACTGTTTTTGTTATTTTGTCAATCCCATTGAGAGTAAACTCAGTACCTTAAAGTTCAGAGCCGATCCATGGTGGATTCTGCCTGTCACTACCTGTTAGGGATATATATATATATATATATATATA
>CATIWQ010093715.1:0-15671 GCA_949673415.1 Euphorbia schlechtendalii | reverse complement strand
GACACCAAGCCGCTAAAGATTCATTCAATTGGTTTTTCCCACTATGATAAACCGATTAATGTGGACTTTATACAAAGATAACAGTCCGTATCTTTAGACGATCATCGGAGGCCTCTAGCAAGGATTCATGATCCCCCGATGCACGAGATTTCATTGCTTTATCAATTAAGTCCTGTTCAATAGTAGGCTACTGTGCAATACACTTCTTCCATCAATCAATACCATCTGGTTTTAGGGTACGGATAAGTGTCAACCCTATAGACCAGTTTAAAATGAGTCCAGCTAGTGTGTTTTAACTTGTAACCAAAGTACATTGCTCATTGAGATGTTTTAACTAGAATCTTATCCTATTAGAACATACTCTGATCAGAGGTTTATTCAGCCAATGTCACTTCTACAAGCGGCCAGGTATTTCTCCCTCTATATCCAGGAGTGATGGATCCTATCTTGACAACTTAGCTCATCAACGAACAGATGTCACTATACCCGTAATAATCCTTATGACATCCTCTGGAGAGAACTGTGAAAGAATAATCCAAAGTATAATGACGAATGTACAAGATGACTAGTTTCTCAAGTCAAAGGATACTTGCACAACTACTGTAGCGAGATAATCATTGACACTGGATATTTAATTCGTATGATATCTCATAGTGGGTATCCAATATACATTCAGTGTACATTCATGTGTTTACTTCTAAGATCCTATCTTTAGCTTATTGAGATCAGCTACTTTTGAGAAGTGCACCCACATGCTGATCTGTTCGCTTCATCAATGTCCAGTCTCGATGAAACTATGATCAGGGACGTTTAGACATAATTATAATTACACATAAAGAGAATCTCAACAATCATAGTCCCACTATGATTTTTTTTCTATGCTATAACTTATGTCATGGACTTTGTTAATCAATTAATAAGTATAAAATATAAACGTACATATATACTTAAAAAAACAACTTTGAATAACAAAGAAAGACATTTTATTAATTAATAAACATGTTTATACATCATACAAACTAATGTACCGCCTAATTGCTCTTAGGGCATACACTATATCTAACAGAAGGATATTAGAGACTTGGAAATATAAGGTTAATTTGATGTTAAGACTCATAAATTGATTTTGTGCAGGGAATGGGCGAGTACTTTAAATTAATGTTTTTATTTTTATTATTAAAAAAAGCATCATGTTTATAATTCGTTAACACAAAATACTACAAAAGTAAAACAATTGACATTTACTATCTAAACTTGTCCAAAAAATAAAATCTATTAAAACTTAAATATTATAGTGGAGTTATAAATATTGAAATGATAAAAACACAATTATATATTTATTTAATACATATATTACAAAAAATACTTAATATCAAGCCCGAATGGCCAACTTGGATTTTACTACTAAAAGTCCGTGCCATATATTAGTTGGGCAACAATGGCTCGACCCGAGCTGGGCTAAGCCTTTATACTATTTTTTCTTACCCAAATCCATCCCATTTACCATGTTCTTATATTGACTAACGAGAGTTGATGAGTTATATTAAATTTGGTGTTGACAATTTAACATGTCACTTTATCATTTAGGCATTATATTTCAACGAACTAAGTGAGTGAATTTAAATATACCATAGTCCAAATTAAACTTCAAGAAGCATGAACTTGTAAATATCAAATTTTACCAAACATAACAGCAATTTATGATTTTCTTTTCAATTAAATTTACGATGCAGAGAAAATATGAGAAGTTGAAAGAGAGTTTAGAGAGAGCAGAAAAAGATTGTAACATGGAGCAAAGTACTAATGATCACAATCCAACTATAGAGGTATGAAACCTAAACTCACGTTATTTCCAGCGTTTTTTTCTACGTCGGTTTCCATGTCATATGTAGTGTGCAGGTGATACGAGGAAAATCGGAAAACGAACTAGACATACCTCGGCTTGTTTACGTTTCTCGTGAGAAAAAAGACGGCTATCCTCACCATTACAAAGCTGGAGCACTCAATGTTCTCGTACGTCTCTCTATCTCCTTGTCGTTTTCTTCGAATTTTCGTAACATCACTCGAGCTAGTTTTCGTGTAGCTGAGAGTTTCGGGAATCATGACAAATGCACCTTATATCCTTGTACTAGATTGTGACATGTTTTGTAATGAATCTACATCTGCTAGACAAGCAATGTGCTTCTTTCTCGATTCTCGAGCCTCGCCTTGGCTTGCTTTCGTTCAATTCCCGCAGAAATTCCACAACATTACCAAGAGTGACATCTATGGCAGCCAACTTAGAGCAATATTCGCTGTGAGTATATGAACTTTTATTCATTTGAAATATGGTTCGGTTTTCGGTTTGTAGTTCTGTTAATTTTCGGTATGGATTTTGTTGTAAGGTATGGTGGCCCGGTATGGATGGGCTACAAGGGCCAATACTATCCGGAACTTGCTTTTACATGAAGAGAAATGTACTATACGGCGATTTCTTACAAAACGGTAAGTTTAGATAGTTTTAAAAACTATGCAATACGAAACAAACTGACTTATGTTAAATCCCAATCTATGCAGATATGGAGCAGCTAAAAAAAATATTCGGTCCATCCAATGAGTATATAATGTCGGTTCGTAATTTCCATGATAACATCAAATTTCGCAGCAAATCATTGGAAGAGGCTCGGTTTTTGGCTAGTGTAGCATATTAGGAACACACTCTATGGGGTGAAAAGGCAAGTGAAAATTACAGTTTACCGAAATATTTGATTTAACAACAAATTGATTTACTATGTTCTGTCTTGAAATTGAAGGTTGGATTTTTGTATGAATCGGTGGTGGAAGATTACTTTACCGGGTTCATGTTGCAATGCAAAGGCTGGACTTCGGTTCTTTGTAACCCTTCAAGACCGGCATTCTTAGGAACTGGAACCACGAATTTGAATGACACGTTAGTACAGAACACGAGATGGAATTGTGGGTTGATGGAGGTCACGTTGTCGAGATATTTCCCTTTGATTTACGGCTTATCGTCGCGAATGTCGGTTCTTCAAAACATGTGCTATAGCTACTTTGCTCTTCAGCCGCTCTATTCTTTTCCTTTGTGGTGTTCCGCTACGATCCCTCAACTCTTTCTCTTCAAAGGAATCCCAATCTACCCCAAGGTAAACACTCTTATACCAGCTTTATACCTTTGCCTATACCAGCTCTATACTTAGTATGAACCTTCTGTTTATACCTTGCTTATACCCATCATATTACAACAATGTGTATCGTTTCTTTCGCTAAATTAAGTCATTTTTTGTTCTGAACCAGGTTTCGAGTTCTTGGTTTTTCGTTTTGTCGTTCATATTTGTTGGATCGTCCCTTAAACATTTACAAGAAGTACTCTCCTCAGGAGGCAACGTCGAAAACTGGTGGAATGAGCAACGAATTTGGATGATGAAGTCCGTTACATCATATACTTATGGAAGCTTAGATGCTATATTGAAAACGGCTGGATTGAGAAAAGCAAGTTTTGTACCAACAAACAAAGCTTCTGATGATGGAAAAATCGCATTATACAAGAAGGGCAAATTCGATTTTCGAACATCTCCAAGGTTACTTGTTCCAATAGTTGGTTTGGTCATTTTGAATATTGTTACTCTTTTCGGAGGTGTTGCAAGAGTTTGCAAGGCACAAGCAGTTAGTAAATGGAATGAAATGTGTGACGAATTTTCGTTTCGTTTTATGTTACAATGGTGAATTTCCCGGTTATTGAAGGTATCCTATGGAGGAAAGATGAAGGGCGAATTCCGGTTTCAATATGTTTATCGTCTCTGCTGCTTGCTGTGGCTGTTCTATGTATAGGATCCATGGCTTTTTAGAAGAAGTTTGAGTTGGAGATTGAACTTGAGTTTCTTAGTTTGTTGATTTCTCATTTACATAAGCCTTGGTTGTTGTTGGTGTATTATAGCACTACCAGTGAGTGAATTATGACTTATATTTTGGATGGTTTTGGTCTAAAAATGGTATAGTACTATAGATAAGGCAAAACGCTGACTCTGTTGACCATATAATTCTAGCAAAATCTATAATCTGTAATTGTATAGTAAAAATGGTTTATTGTGGTTAATTTGTTATTGTGGAACATAAATCAGGAGCCCAGAATCCAAATTCAATCTTTTATTCACACTTATGGTTGAAAAAGGAAAAAGGGCATAAAAGGGCATTTAGAACAGAACTAAGGCCTAAATAAATCAGAGGCCAGAATGAGGTAACAAAATTGGCAATCTTTAAAAAGAGAACAATGGACTTCGTTTTTAAGCCCAGTAATATCTGGTACACGATTACTTTCCCAGGCTGCTTTTCCGAAAAGCTATATTTTCAAGCTTTTGCTATAAGCAGCAGAGTTGATTTTGAAAAAAAACAAGTCAGACAGCTCCTAATTATATAGTATGAAGGATCAAAATGTGTTGTTTAAAGCTAAAATACGTAATTCTATTAAAAATTTGTGAAAAAAACTTACTGAGACAGCAACTTGAAAAGCAATATCAACCTTTAACAGGTTTAAAATTGTTTCTTTCCAAATATTTTGACATGATGTGGGTGATTATGATTTTTACTGAAGAGATGACAAATATAAACAAAGCTAGAAAATATAACTTGCCCAGTTGACAAGACAGCAGCATATGAGGATTAACTTGGTCTGTGATGATGCCTCTTTTTCTCTTGCACATACTTCTAAATGATAAATAGGGTAGTTAATCACTGAAAAAAGCTAGCTCAATACTTAAGGTTTTTTAACCTTCAATTATAGTTTTTGATGTTGATAAGACAGCAGCTATCAATTTGTAAAATTGCTTTAAAAAAATAATAAATCAACACAATACTTACCTAAATTTGGTATAAAACAGTACCACTTTCTTAGTGCCGAATTTGAATTGCCAGAGTTTATTAGAGCTGCTGAACTGAGTTGAGTAGGAGAGACGGCAACGTATTGGACAGTGAGAAAACTCTGCAATTTGAGTTATTTAAGCTCATAAAATCTAATATTAAATGTAGCATTTTGGACTCGGCTTATTGGCTACTAGTCTTTCCAGAAATTTAAGATTAATGTGCCACGATTATTTTGATATGGCATTCTGTTTCATTGGAAGAACCTGTCCCATTCGAAGTTCAGGGCAGCATTTAATCCTAATAACTTAAAGTGTGTTTTAAATTAAAAGATCCTTATTTTAGGAAAAAAAAATGGCTCAATATGCATCGCTAGGTCCCTCAACATGTCTCATTTCGCCTACTGCCCCTGGACTTTGCAAATGTCACATAGCTCCTATAACTTTCAAGAAAACAAGTTCAAACTTCTTTTAATGAAACAGAGTGACCAAGTGTTTGGGAATTTGAAATTTACCTTAAAGTATACAAATGTTCATGTATGGTTTTATTAACTTTTTTACCCTCATGATCTTCAAACATTTTCAATGCTCTTTGTATAAAGTGATATGCCTCTCAAATTGTAGGCTATGATCGGAACGAGTTAGAAGATGCAGGGATGAACCGTGACTAGATCTCTTATACATGATATATACTGCACTGCAATGGAAGATCGAAGAAAAATTATAAATTTTCGAATAAACTAGGGATAAAATTGCACTGTAATCAAACCAGCGTCTCAATCGAATATTTTTAAAGCTTGGGTAGATCTCAAAGTTTTGAACAATGGTTAATTAATTCATTATTTTGGTGATTAAGATTGTACCATGAAATACACTCATGGTAAAAGGGACCACAAAGTATATTAATAATGAAGTATTGTACCATGAAATTTTCCATTAATGGAATGTTTCAACTAAATCAAGCAAAAACATCTGGACTGTTAATGAGGTTGAGTAAACAAGGGTTGATATATTTTAAATTTATGTCTTCTACTTTTTATGTTTTTCGTTTTAGTACTTATCAAGGGTCCCAGTTTGTAATATTACTTGGGCTCACTACTACCTGACTTCAATGCTTAATAATACACACAATTAATTCTAATCACAAATTAGGCCAATCTGATATTACTAACATGCTTTGATGCACATTTGAATTTTGTTACATTAGACACTGAATTGGTAACTTGTATTAATTTCTACAATAGAAGTATCTATTATCAATTAGACCCATACTTATTATGAACTCCAAGTCAAATTGAGTTAGAAGTGTGGTCTGAGTTGTTTAGATGATTCACTCGGTCAAATTCGAAGAAAATGTGTTAAAGGTAATGCAAACAGTCGAGTGTTTAATGAAGGCAAAATTACCCCATCAACATGGTTTCAATAGCCGGATACCACCTTCAACTTGCAAAAGGATCAGATACTCCCTTCAAATTGGTAATAGTAAACACTTAATCCTCCTCAAAGTCACGTGTCAGAATATGGTTGGTTTGACTTTTCAAATATATCATTTTTCTGATTTCTCTCTCTCCAACTAGAAGTTGACACATGGCATTGAGGGAGCAAACTGATGCATTTTTATTTAAGGGGAGTAACTGATACTTTTGAAAGTTAAGGGTGTCATCTGACTTTTAGAACCAAGTTGAGGGGGTAATGATGTTGGAATCTGGGGAATTTCTGGGATGTTTCTGAAGACGCGAAAGTACTTTCAAATTGATATTTATTTTGTCGGTTCACCAAACTTTCAATCGGATATAATCAGAAAATATGTCAAGAACTAGAATTTGATATTTGCTGTAAAAAATACAACCGAATATTTCTCTGTAATTGCCAATTTCGTTTTTGGTGAAATAAATAACCAAAATGTCAATAGACATGTTATTTCGGGTAGCTGACATGTCTAATGGACATGTTTTTTTGGGTTTCAGTTATGTCCAACTGACACACTATTTCGGTCCCTCGAACCCTGCCGAGGGGCGTTGCTCTAGACCCCGCACCTGGGGCCGCTGCCCCCGAACCCCAAATTGTAACCGTACCCGAATAAGTGTGCACTCCGCACTCTCCCAACTTGTTCAATGAAACATCATGACCGCATTAGTTAAACCAGTCAATCGAATTACACTAAAATACTAACAAATGATGCATTTGGTCTTTAATGAATGAAAAAGTGAAAGAGACAACAAGAAATACAAGTTTTTTTAGAAATAACATATTTGAAAAATTAATCCACCTAGAAGTTTGGTACTTGAAGGAGTTTTTTAGTGCATTTTTTGAAGATGATGAAGCTACGGGATCGTTTCCAAAGTGCAAGGAAAACACATATTTGGGGATAACTTGTGGTACCTCTCGATGCATTAAGTTTAAATTTTATTATCAACGCATATAAATAGAGACATGTAGAAAACTTATAGTTCTTGTATGCATACCGATTTCCAGAATAGTTCGGTTAAAAATTCTAATAAAAATTCTCTCTAATGATGCATTATATACTATTTAGTTGTAGAAAAACATAACAAAAATTAATTGATGGTTAGGATTTTAGTTTGCCTATGTTTACAATTTAATTCTATTGTTTAGGAAATACTTAATGATGTAAATAATTGTGTAATTAAATGGTTAAATGAGATTAGTTGGATATGAAGTGACATTAAAGGCAAACCAGTAATATGTGGACAAGTGATTGAAGTATAGACATGAAGTCATGATGAGTTTAGTTTAGTTTTGAATAGTTATAAAAAAACATGATAGTACAACTTCGTAACAAAGTGAACAACATATTCCAAAGAGTTGGCAAAAAGGCATGCTTTGGCAGGCTGAGCTTCTAGTTTTAAAAATTTACAATTTAAACATGTATATTTTTTTAAATAATTGTGGAATCTAAACTCATATTTGATTGTCTATATATGCATTTTCCTCATTGGCATGCTAATTTTCTCATATTAAGTGTAATTAGAAAATTTCCTATAAAGAAAGTGTTGATGAATTGAACTTTAATAATGTCAAATAATCTCATTTTATGTTTCTTAGGTTATAAGCACAACTATCTTGAAACCCGCAAATCAGAGCACAAGAATATTTCAAAACCGGAAGCGGGTTCGTATTTAAGTGTTGATGAACTCCAATGAACAATAAGAGTCACATATGCGATTTTTTTTTTCTTGAAAACCTTGTCATGGATTTTAAGGGCTAAATAAAGTATTTCACGTGTATAACTTTATAGAAGTTATTGTAAAATGTTTCTAATTTTATTATAAAAAAATGTTTCTAATTTTAATCTTACTATTTAACCATCTTAACAAAGTAAAATTATGTGAATGAAAATACTTTGTAGCCTATTATCTCTAATATTAAATCGTGAAACTACGTGAAATAAAATTTTAAATTGATGGATATGGTCCAAAGGCAACATTTTTTTACCCCTCCGTTTTTCATCTCTCAAAAGCCAAAACTCTCTATATATCAACCCATCATTGCTTCTTTTTTTTCCTATTTGAATATCCTTCCCTCTCCCTCTCTAAAACTTGCAATGGAGAGAAAAAACTTTAGCAATAGCTTCAAACAACAAAGCATAGGCAGTAAAAACACCAACAACAGCAGCAATTTCGTGACCACCGACACCATCAGCAACAGCAGCAACAACAACAACAACAACAATCTTAAATATCCATGGAGCTATAGCAGCACAAGCTATGGAGAAGATTATCTAGGCGGGTTCTCGTGGCCACCGCGATCTTACACTTGTAGCTTCTGCAAAAGAGAATTTAGATCTGCTCAAGCCCTTGGCGGACATATGAATGTTCATAGAAGAGATCGGGCCAGATTAAGACAGTCTCCTCCAAGAGATAATCCCCATTGTCATCTTCTCAACCTCAATACCAACCCTAACCCTAGCCTGAACCTCAACCCGAACCCTTCTTTTACCTCTGCTGCATTGTGTACAACTGCGCATTTTAATGGTTCTTCTAGCACTAAAGGTGCTAATTTTGATGTTACAAGAAATTTTAGGACAAGGAAATCTCTTTTTGATGGTAATGAAGAAGTTCAAGATGGGCAGAAATTATTGAAGAAAGCAGAGATTTTGAGGTTAGATTTGGAGATTGGTCTTTCCAATAATCATTCCAAAGATGATTTGGATTTGGAGCTTAGATTGGGTTACTCTTAGTTTTGTTTAATTAATTAGACTAAGTATATTTATTTTGCTGCATGACACGTTTTACTAAAGTTAGAAGCTTATATAAGTAATTAATGTTGTTGTTGTTATTATTATTATTACTATTAATTATATTATTAAGTAATATTTGAGAAAAATGTGCACAAAGTAATGTCTGCGTTTTGGTATTCAATCTTTCCGTATGTAATGCAATTTCAGTTATTTTTCTTAAATTTACTTTGATCCCGACTAAGTCGTAGCTTTTATATTATTTAGGACACAATCCACACTATCTTAGCCTATATTATTTATGACAAATGCCTCTTGTGCTTTAAGGGAGTGCAACATGTATAATTTTCATGATTCAAACTTCGATCTCTAGGCAAAAAATGTACGAAGAATTCATCATGGAACCGTTAAAACAAAAGTTTAATTAAAATTATATGTAAGATTAGTTGTAATTTTTATATTATTCCCGATTTATGTATAAATATTATAAAGTACGTTTGTGTAGGTTAGATTTGATGTCAGTCTCTAAGATATGGTCAGCGGTATTTGATAAATGAATTCTTCTTGTCTTTTTATACTGTAATACTTAATAAATTGAGTTTCCTCTGTTAATAATGTTCTGATCAGAGAAGCCATCAATGACTTTTAAACTCTGCTTTTAATGAGTTTCTACATATGGAAAACTTATAGCTTTCAAGAACTTGTACCTGATATTTTGGTTCATATTTCTGTGGTATGAAAAAAGATATTATTTCATACTGTAATTTCTTCGTAATAAACTGAATAATATATATATACGCACACGTCATAATAGAATTTATTAATTGTTCAACACTTTAATGACAAGTCTAACAAATCAACTTAGGTTTTTGAGTCAATTGTTTCCAAATAAAATTTCAGAAAACCTCGAGTGCCATACAACATGTAAAGTTCAAGAAATATTCGCAACCTTGAGATTATTAGAGATGATAATAAAATTATAATTAATTTTAGTTCCATTGAGTTAGCGGTCCCTTAACTAGATTTATACAATTTCAACGACAAATAGGTTGTTTTAAAGATATTAAATCAGCATTCCTATTGATGTATGTTCTTTGTCCTCTTATCGAGAACCTTTTAATATATTAAAGTTGGTTGCAGTTGAGTTTCGATAAGGGTAATAGTTTAGTTGGGCTCTAATGTTCTGTTTGTATTTTCTACTGCCAATTGCTTGGGTTAATTCTGCGTATGTACATAGTCATCTGGTTAGGTTAACTGTAACTTAACAACATTAAAACAATACTAAGTGTAATTATAAAAATAAAAGAAAAACAAAACTTTCTAGAGAAACACACTCTATCAAAAATAAAAAGAAAACATAAAGATAATTACTTTTAATTAAGCAGACTAATTCGTAATCAGAGATGACTGGTTAACTATCAATTACTGGTTTACCAACATATATATTCAACTCTTGTATTATGTTATAATTAATAGATAAGCATTAGTGAATTCATGTAAGATTAATCATCATTTAACTATATATTATTTAGTCAATTTTTTTTGTATATTATTAAATTGAAGTATGCATTCATATTATCTCATTAAGGAAAATGACAAAACAGCTACTGGGACTCCATAAGTGTTTTAATTAATTTATGGCAAATAAGCTTATGTATGAGGATATGAACAAATACTTATTAATTTGGTTTGTGTTTAATCACTAATTACATGTAAACTTAATCACTAATTATGAGAACAAAAATATCTCTGACGTGATTTAATTCAGTTTCTCTACATTAGATTAAATTCGCAATCCCAAAATATCTCTCCATGTGAAGCAAGAAGGCATGATTTGGTTCAAATACTTATACTAAGTATATAATAAAAATAATATATATATATATATATATATATATATATATATATATATATATATATATATATATATATATATATATGTGTGTGTGTGTGTGTGTGTGTGTAGCTATCTATATAAATTGATGACTTAAATTATTTTGGTCATTTTTAATAAAACAAATTTTTTAAACACATCTATTGAAATTATCATTTGAATGTCTGACTTCAATTTTTGTTTAGTTGACATGTGAAATATCTTGTTTTAGCACACAACTATATAGATAATCGAAGATTCGACAAGTCCATACATGGTAAGCAAATCATGTTTATGCTTTAAATGATAGTATTTATATTTCACGTTCTTCGTGGCATTAATGGACTTCAGAGACAAAGCTAAGGAGGGCTCGCATTGGCATTGGGTCCAAGTGGCCATCAAATCTCTGGAAATTATAACCTCCCAAAGTGCCAAAATAATGGTTAAATTTAAGAAGTTCTACTTTCTGTGGTTACAATATTTGGCCAACAAAATGTTATTTCATGTTTTTAAATCACTGAAACCCATAGCAGAGATGCAGGAAATTGACTTTCCCTAACTTCGTAAAAAGTCATTTTCCATATAGTTGAGGTAATGTTTGCATACAAAGATGCATTATTTCAATCATCATGGCTTTTCATTATTGAAAACAAGTTCCAACGTTCACTTCATTTGGTAAACTGTAGTCAGATATCATGCCTTTTATTTTCAATCAAATGTTCCCAAAAGAATATTAAAAATTACAAAGGAAAAGAAAATTAAGTGAACTCTTAATTGCACTAAATTTGCATTTTATATTTTAATTACATAGTTCTGTGACATGAAGAATAATTTACATGGATTTTGTCAATTCTTCATTTCTTTGATGCATTGGAGAAATAGATCAATAAATGTTTACAAATGATAATTGATCCCAACCCCCTCCATTAAAACGGATGTTGGAGATGTGCGAGAAAAATCACATTGAAAATAATTAAGAATAGAATGTAGTATATAAGTTGCATAAATTGAGTATTAACACAAGATAATTGATTGTGTTAAATTAAAACCAACCTCTCACTTATATGTTCTTTCAACACTCTCATAATTCACATTTATCAGCATAAGATGATTCAATATGTTACATTGGTTCACGAGGAAACTGGGGAAAATATGTAACTCCCTATATATGTACGTAAGATTATATTTTTACCCTCATGAGACACATTTTGGAGTAATAATAATTTAGCGCCAATCTCTTATTTTTCAAAGTTAAATAGTTTTATAATGACGAAAATGGCTTAATACATCAAGACCCTCCTGAAGTTGACTTAGAAAACCCGATGCCACCCTCAACTTTCAAAAGGACCAGCTATCCTCCTCAAATGGGCAAAGAGGACCAGTTACCCCCTTAACTTGGCAAAAATGCACCAGTTTGCCCCATCAATGCCACGTGTCAGAATATGGTTGGTTTGACTTTTCAAAGACTTCATTTTTCTCTCTTTAACCAGAAGTTGACACATGGCATTGAAGGGACAAACTGGTGCATTTTTACCAAGTTAAGGGGGGTAATTGATCATTTTTACCAAGTTGAGGGGGTAACTGATCCTTTTGAAAGTTGAGAGTGGCAACGAGTTTTTTGAGCCAATTTCAGGGGGGTCTTGATGCATTTGGCCAACGAAAATCAATTAAGACATTTGACCTATGTTGTACAAAAGAAAGTATGTCATGAAACCATTTCGTCCAGTACTAATTTTTATATTCTTTCACGATAATGCGTTTGGGATTGAAACATTCTTGGACCTTCATCATGTTCTGACTGAAGTAGGTGGTCTGGAGAAGCAGCAAGGCAAGGGGGCTGTTTCGGATTGTCGCGAAGAGCCAGGATAGCAACACCCATCTGTGTATCCTCATGATTTGGCTGAGGTTGGACCTGAATCTTCAGGGCCTGAAATTTGGAATATGAACAGGATCATTGTTAGATTAGCAGCAAACGACCCGGGACAAAGCGAAGAGGCTTTAACATTTCGTGTCGGCGAGAGAGTGAAGGTTTTTAGTAAAGATAATTACGATGTCATTGTCGATGCGCTAAGAGAGGAAAGGAAGTAAGCGAAGGGCGACTCTTATCTCGAGGTTCTTTCTTTTAATCATTCATGTCTATTAATTTTCTATGTTGGAACTGTCGGGGGGTATCTCCAATAGTGCGAAACAGTTTTTCATTCGGTCTAGTATTCGGAAATGGAACTTGCAATTTGTTGTTTTAATTGAGACTAAAGTCGGTCAAGTTTTAGACCAAACGATACGCAAGTTGTGGGGTCATAAAGATTTTGCGCATGTGTGTATTCTATCCACGGGCCTGTTGGGGGGAATTATTGTTGCTTGGAATTCGACGAGTGTCAGAATTACGATTATTAATTCTTCGGATAGGTGGATATTTTTTCATGTTGGTTCAAATGTTCTTAATATCCATGTTGTCGGTGTGTATGGACATAAAAACGTCATTGAGAGAGATGGTTTGTGAGCCGAGTTAACCCCGATAATTCAAAGTCGTGAGAATTTGATTGTATGTGGGGATTTTAATGAGGTACTTTATAGCTCGGAAAGATCGGGTAGTGGTTTTTCCAACTCTATGCTTCGTTTTCGTAAATTCGTTGATAATTGTTCACTCCACGATCTACCACTACACGGGAGAGACTACACATGGTCGAACCGGGTTGCGTTTTCTAGAATTGACCGTGTTTTTATTTCATGCGATATTTTTTATCTATGGTCAATGAGCAATATTTTTATGGTTGACACGACATTATCGGACCATTTTCCTATTATTTTTCGTTCCCCGCCATTCTAATCCTCCGAGAACTAAACCATTTCGTTCACTAAATTATTGATGGGACCACTCAAGGTTTAAGGCTTTTATTAGCACTAAATGGAGATTGATTTGTGAGGAATGGAGAAGGAAAGATATTAGCTTCAAGCTCGATCAACTCAGCAATTATATCAGGCCATGGCAATTAAATCATTTTGGAAATATTGAACAACGCATCAAGGATTTGAGGTGAAAATTATTTCTCTAACATCTAGTTCGGTAAATCGGCCCTTAGAGACTCAAGAACTGAACTCGGCAAGGTCTATGTTGTTTGAGTATAGGAGGAACTTTGAGAAAATTAGGCACCAACAATCCCGTGTTAATTAAGTGGGTAGTGCTTGGAGATAATAACACAGCCTTCTTTCACCGTGTGGCCTCAGCAAGAGCGAGAGGTAACCGCATAGACTAGATGGAAATTAATGGTGCGTTATCGGGTAATTCGGTAGAAATTTCCGAGGCAATTTCGGAGTATTTCGGTGATTTATTTGCAGCGAGGCCTGCTGTCCCATTTTCGCTCAACGGTTTGAATTTTCGCATGGTGGATAGCTGTACAAATAGCAGGTTGACCGAGTCATTTAACATCGACGAAATCTTGGTTGCGTTAAATAATTGCGGAGAATCAAAGGCTCTGGGTCCTGACGGTTTTAATTTCTTTTTTTACAAAAAATTTTGGGATGTCTTAAAGCCCGAGATCATGGCATTTTTCTTGCATTTTTTCCAGACAGGGTGTCTTCCGGAAGCAATTAAATCCTCATATACGATCCTCATCCCGAAAATCCCAGGTTCGTCTTCTCTTAATAACTTTAGACCTATCGCTCTCGTTCATGGTTTATATAAATTATTGTCTAAAGTGCTTTCTAATCGATTAAAACCTTGCTTGAGTGGTTTAATTTCGGGCAACCAATTCGCATTTACTAAGAATCGGAGTATCCATGAGTACTCTTTCATTGTCTCGAAAATAATTCATTCCATCCATAGTAGGCACCACTCGTGTTTGGTACTAAAGCTAGATTTTCGCAAGGCATATGATAGCATATCTTGGGCGTATATTAATGCGGTATTGAGGAGTATGAATTTTGATGAGAAATGGATTGGGTGGCTCTCAAGTTGTAGATGGAATTCGACAACGTCGGTGCTTATTAATGGCTCTCCTAGTGCCCCAGTAAACATTGAGAGAGGTGTTAAACAAGGCGACCCCATGTCTCCTTCGGTCTTCCTCTTGGCAATTGAAGGTTTAAAACAATTATTTGAAGCATGTATTCAAGAGGGGATTATTCTGGGTTTCCGTATCGATGGCATTGATGAAGATGTATCCCTGATTCAATTTGCGGATGATACCTTATATTTTCTACCAACGGACACATCTTTAATGCCGACGTTTATTAGAATATTGCGATGCTTCAAATTAATCTCCGGGATTCAAATAAACTTTCATAAGAGTTCCATTTTGGGAGTTAATGTACATGAGAGTGTCGTCCAATCGTGTGCGGATCTCTTTGGGTATAAGGTTGAAATATTCCCGATCACTTATTTAAGTGCACCACTAAGCTATAAGACGATCCCGTTAGCGTCTTGGAATCTGTTAATTGTGAAATTTCACTCTCATTTATCTAGTTGGAAAGGCCAAAGCCTATCATACGCGGGGAGAGCTACGCTTATCAAATCGGTCCTTTCGACCCTTCCGATTTACTTGCTTTCCCTTCTAAAGCTTCCTAGTTCTATTTATTTCAAGCTCAACCAACTAATGCGGAATTTTCTTTGGAAAGGGGATGCAAATTTGAATGGCTTATGCAAGGTGAGTTGGGACACCATTACTCTACCCAAGGGTTGCGACGGTTTGTATATTCGTGACTTGTGTTCGCCACTTTTCCACTGATAAGTTTAATAACTTTTACGCGAAGA
>CATIWQ010093657.1:0-13621 GCA_949673415.1 Euphorbia schlechtendalii | reverse complement strand
GGTAATCTGTGTTGGCTAATTTTGTTTTGTGTTTAACTTGGTAATCTGTGTTTAACTTGGTAAACTATGTTGTCTAATCTGAATTTTTGAAGTATATTTTGATGTTATATATATAAATATTAATCTAATTAACCAAGTAGCGCCTCAGTTCGATGAGGCGAGCGCCTATGTGGCACCTCCCGCCTTAGGCATTTCAGATGTGTAGCGCCTCGAGGGCGCCTAGTGCTTTTAACAACACTGGCATGAACTTGTATCCGCATCGGAATCTTTATATCTTGTAATGTCTTAGTCATGTATGTTTCAATATATCTTGTTAGTACAAAACATCTTTTTTCAATGGAAGTTTCTATAAAACTCTTACTGTCGTGGACAGTTTTTCAAGAATGTTTTCTCCATGGTAGAGAGAAATGGTTTATTTCAAAGACAAACTATAACTCTTGGAAGTGATCTTTAGGAGTAATCAGAAGATTGATTTGTTTTCTTTCCTATGCTTTGCATAAATAACTGTAAGTTCTTCCTTCAAAAAACACTATACAATATTATCGAGATTTTGTCCTCTGTTTTCTACATGGTATCAGAACTGGAATGAGGTATTCTATTTGCTCTGTTGCTGTTCCAGCTCTTTATGAGTTTGTATATCTGGCTAGCTCTCGTTTACAGCTTGTTACCATTTTAACGGTTTTTTTGGGTAGATTCTTTGGGTTGTCAGTGAGTGGTAATGTCCTTATATGGTCTTCTTTCTAGATTGCATTTTTTTTTGCTGTCAGACTTTTGGCTGTTATATTAACGAGAGCTTTGTGAGGATAATTTTGTCCAAAGACAATAACAATGTTTCTCCTTCTCTTGTTGTTGAAATGTTTCTTATTCTCGTATTTCTGGTTCTTTATTTTGAAGGAATCAAGGATACTCTAAGTGTTCCCTTATGTGCAGTGTTATTAGCTATACTTGTGGGATTGCAGTTTCTTGATTGGATTACCGCAATCTGTCAGTCTTAGTTTTGTATCCAATTTCTGCAGAAGATTGGTGGTTTCTGGAATGCTTGATCCTTTTTTTTTCAATGAATCTTCTTTGTTATTGATTTCTAGAGTTACTAGCTTCAAGTGATCTATCATTTTGTTTTTGTTGTCCTTAAATTTGTACTGTGTTTATTTCAAACTTGAGCATGTATCTCCTGCCTGAAGAGTGAGCGATTATGGGACGGATTTTAAGATTAATTATGGAATTAGTTTATTACTTTCCTGATTTAGAGTCATAAGTTCTTCCTTCAAAATACGCAATTCTAGTTATCAAAATGAGTCCTACAGTTTTCTACATGTTGGAATGGAAGCCCTGATACATGATTTGTTTATATTGATTGCTGTACTAACTATAATGGATAAAGCACGGAGTTTTTTTTTTTTTTTTTTGGTGAAATGATGTATAATGGGTCCTTTCCTAATTGGCAAACATATAGTTGGCTGTTCATGTTCTTGATCAAGAGCAGAAATTCAAAGATGGAAACAATTCTGTCAGATATGATGATTAAAAGCGAGTTTATTTCTGATTAGGCAAATTGCAGCACAGAAATCATTCTGATGGACAAACCCTGCATGGCTATTGATTTTGGGAAATGCATGACAGAGAATTATGTTTTCGAGTCGGAAGAGACTGGAAGTTTGTTGTGATCTCCATATGGATTCTGAAGCAGCAACTTATACCAAGGATAAAGTGGAGATGGAGGAAAGATCTTTATTGGGTAGACGAAGTCTTATAGAATGTAAACAGTAACACTAATATAGTTCTTGCATTTGCTTTTTGGTTACAGATTTTAAGAACTTGAGCGTTTCCTGTATTGCGGCAAACGAAAAGGCTCATTTGTTGTCTTTCTAAATAAATCTTTTGGGTTATCGTTTTGTAATGTTATTGAGGTAATTGTCGAATAACAGATTATGGCATTATATCCATTGAATATTGATGATACGGTTTCCCTGTGTTGAATGTTGATAGTACTGGTTGCCAAAATTAATTTTGTCAACATCTTAGATTTATCAAAATGCCATGTTTGTCAACATCTAATCTAAATGCGAGTTGTCCTTACAGTTCATCTTAAGATTTGTAACAGAGAGACTAGCACAGATTATTTAGCCTTTTTGTTGGGTATATGGTTTTTACGGTAAAAAAAAAAATGAAAAATTATAACTAATTTGACAGTTCTTCATATCATTAGTCAAGCCATATTGACAAGGAATATAATGAGTAATGGGCTACGTCAAGCGGGTTGAGCCAGTCTCTAGTCGGGTTTCATTGGACTTTTTTATCAAATGTATCTATCCAAGTATGGCTGACCCATACTTTAATACTTCAGGTGCTTGAGGTCGTTCTCAAATCTGGTTCATGGGTCCGTTAACAATTTCTAAGAAGAATTTATTTAGAATTGTTGGACCCAGTAGGATAATAACTAGGTCAAAGAGGGTAAATGACTCTTTTTCGAGTTCTTTTCACAGTTTAGAAGTTAAGAAGAAGTTGCTTTTGAAGCCTGAGTGAACAACTATCTGATAATTTTCATTCAGAAACCCTTTTTGATTCAGATGATGGTAAGATAAATTTAGCTTTTCGTGGATAGTGAAATGAATGCAATGAGAGTAAATATAAGAGAGTTAGAGATTTACAAACACAAATTTTTTTATCCTAGTTCAGCATTTGCCTAATCCTATCCTTGGAGACTCTATCCAAGATTTAATCCACTGTTAATTCTTCTTTTGGTAAAGAAACAAACCAATACAATGCTGGTTGAAGTACCGTCCAACAACCACAACAGATGTGAACTATACCAATACAGAAATACCTTCCTTCTTGTATCTAAGGTTCAAAGCTTCTTACTTAAAAAGTACCTTCCTCTTAAGTCTCTAAACTCCCTCACACTAACTTATCTATCAAGCTGGTGATTACAATTTTTTATTTAGAAGCAGATGGAGTTTTTGAACTTTTTTCAGTGAAAACTCAATTACAACCAGATGTCAGAGATTGTGTTTGCTTGTAGTGATTCAGAAGGGAAGAAATTTGCAGTTGTTTAACAGCTTGATTGCTCTTTTTTATTGTAATGCTTCACCAACCGTCTTTACTTGATGATAACATCCTTTTATAGAGTGAGAATGTTTCAGTTAAGTTTGGAGTCTTGCTCAAATTTTGCCTGTTGTCTCTATGAATTTTTCCGTTAGAATTCCATTTAGAGATAACAAGCCTCAACTGAATCCGCGCTACCTCTGCCAACGAGATTCTTAGTCCCCCCATTTGTACGATTGTCTGCTAGGGAATATAATGTTTTTGTTCCTTGGTCAACAAACAGATTTATCCTTTTTCACAGAGAAAGAGCTTTTGGCATGCAACGACATTTAATATCGTGTCAGCTCCCTATCCCTTGACCATCTTCTAAAGTATTTTTCATCTGTTGATGGGAACATCTCTTCTAAATATTGCGACTTGAAAGACTTAATGAAGATAATTTAACTCATGGGTGTACTCGAAACAAGAACAAGAAAATTTTCATTTAATAAGATGAGTTTACAAGTTACAAAAACTTCAACAGATGAATTTAAAGGAAATGGCTAGTCTAAGTTAGACTACTTGATTCTAATAACTTCATAGTCCTCCGGCTCCTTTGATTCTTGATCCTAGGCATCAATCTCCATGGGTGTTGAAGTAGATGTTAGAGCCATCTGCCTTTCTCAAGTATCTTTGAAGTTGTGCTTATCCTTGTCCCTCCACTCAGCACCAACAAGTTGAGCAACTATCTTGTCCTCATCAAGAGCAAAGCACTGGAAGCATTATTTGGCAGTAGCAGAATTGGCTTAAAGAGGAGGAAGAATCTATTGAACCAACCTTGCAGCTTTGTTGGAGACAACAGGAAAAATACTCTCCATGATAAGTTTGAGAGCCTTCTAGTTCCAAATCCATTGTGTATTAATCCCATTCTCCAAATGTTGAAGATAAGGTTGTGAGCAAAGGAATGGAGAGAGAGATTCCCAAGCTTGGTGCTCAATGATCCAACACTCTTCAGCAAGGCCTAAGACTGATCACTTTACCATGCGTTGACTGTATCTTTATCTTCTTCAAAGGCCTTTGCTAAACCAGTAGCATTCTTTGTCAACTCATTTGACATATCATCGGTGAGCTCATTCTTGTAGGAAAAGGTATCATCACTGACCTACTTCACAGTGCTATCAACAGCCTTAATCAGTTCTGCCATGTTCTCTTTCTTTAAATCTTCAATATCCTTGAGAGTTTCAGCTCTGAAGTTAGTTAGATTCTTCATTACCTCACCCAGGATATCTTGGATCTTCCCTTGGTGCCATAAACTGATCACATTCTTCCTTCTTAGCTCTGTGATCTCTTCCTTCGGCCCCATAGAGTACTCAGTCTATCATCACTCAATTGTTACTCCTAATGTGGAGATAACATTAGCAATTTGCCTCTGAGACTCAAGTCTGTGCCTAGAGATCTCATCATAAGTCATTTCGAGCCCCCTCTCACCTAGAGTTAAACGCTCATTCATTACCACCAGAGTATCCCTTATATCAATGTAGTTGTCCAGCCTAGTTTCTATCAATGGCTGAAGATGCTGGATAAACTCTAAGTGAATTTAACAAGCAAGGGGAATTTAGTTTGCCAACTAGATCAAGATTTGAGCTTGTTCTATGACCAGGGCTACAATTCTGGTAAGTTGTTTGTTGAAGGGCATGACTTTGATGTCCACCATTGAATCATTTAGCCTAAGTGCCATGGTGAGTAGATAATCCAAAGTCTTCCATGTGTGATGGAGAAAATTTATTGGTATAGAAGTAGAAGCACCAGTTCCTTCAGCAGCTTCTCCAAACATCCAACATATGTTGTTGAGGGATTCATCTCCATTAATCCTCTGGATGAGAGGTCTTTTAAGCAAAGTAAGAGTGCTTGAGGGATCAATGCAACCTGAATCTCAAAAGGATTTTGGTTCTAGATGATGGTTTTGGGTAGATTTAAACTTTGATTTTACTTTCTTACTAGCCTCAAGAACTTTCAGATCATCATCTTCTTTCTCATATTCTCCCTTAACAACCACCCTGTCCTGCTCATTCTCCTTTTTCTTCTCAATTTCCTCATCATTCTTCTCTTCTTCTTCCTTACCCTTCTGCTCTTCTTCTACCTTACCCCTCTGCTCTTCTTTTACCTTTCCATCCTTATTCTCCTTCTATTCCTCGGTGATAGCTATCCTTGGAATTTGCACAAACTCACTAGCGTTCTCAACTTCTGATGAGCGAACCATCCATTCGATCACAATGGTTTGCCTCATCTCATCTTCTTGTAACGCTCTTAGGAACAAATCTTCCTCTGGCACATTCTCTTTCAGTAGAGATTGCCTGGCTTCTGAGCCAACCTCCTCCTTAGTCTCCTATTCAAGTTTTTTGACAACCTCTTGAGCAATTTATGCAACAACAACAAGAGGATTCTAAGCATTTGGAATGGAGTTTCCTCTGGTGTTGTTATCTTGAAGATGGGAGTTTTAAGAGGACCTTGAAACATATAAGAGGGATCAAATACTGTAGCTTGCTGATCCAGAGGAGGAGACTTGGGCTTCTAAGCAGAATCACCCACTTTCTTTTCAACCACAAGTTTTGTAGGATTGGCAACCTTGGGTGGAGGAGGAGCAGTAGCCACTAGAAGGGCTCTAGTTTGTTGGTCAAAGTCTATGGAAGTCCCTTCCATCAAATCTCCACTTACTTCATCAAACTCCTTCCCTTCGTCAGAAGTGCTTTGCTCCTTCATCTTCTCAGTGAAATCCTCTAGGGCAGGAGTTTTCTTCAATGCTTAGACACTTCTGGCCTCAGCCTCTACTACTGCAATATTAATGGCATCCCCCTTCCTCTTGGGAGCCACCGCTTCTATTTGGCTCAGATTTAATGCTTTTATCATATCATCCTTTTTAAGATAATCTTCTGGAATAACTGATTCTCCATATGAATTCTACCCCTTTACTCCCTTCTCTCCTATCTTCCTTCGCTTCTTCTTCTTAAGAGCTTTTACATCAGCCTCCTCTTCTAACACCTTCTTCACCTTCTCTTCCTCCTCCTTCTCATCCTCGCTTGGGATCTCCATATTATGATCAATTCTCCCCTCTTCCTTTTTGTTGTGAGGATGATGATTGGCTTCTTATCATCTTCATCCTCATACGAACTCTTCTTAGCCATTGGACGAGGAGAATAGACAAGTTTTTTTCATGGTGAATTTAGCAGCATATTTTTCTTCTGAAACCTCCTTCTTTGGCTGAGAAACAACTACATCCTCTGCAGCAAGTACCTTACTTCTGGTCACTCTACTCCTCTTGGCCTTGGGAATCTCCTCTTACTTCATCTTAGGTTCCCTCTTCCTCTTGGGAGAGACTTCTTCAATAATTTTCAGCTATTCCCCTTTCTTCGTCATTCTACTCTCCTTCTGCTTCTTTAGCCTATCTTTCCACAGGGCTTCCTCTCTATCCCACTCCATACCATATTCTACCTTCTTATCAAAGGTCTCCTTTAACATTTCACTCCCCATCACTCATTCTTCCTCTGAGTATTCCACCTCATTAAAGGATAAAATCCTACTGATCAAACAACCAAGAGTATACTTATGGTGAAGCATATGCTGCATAATTATTATAGCTCAGATAATATGTAGTGCTCATGGATTGACACTGCAATTGTAGAATTCATCTTTTGGAGAAAAAGATGTGCCATTATGAACTGCCAATATCTAGGTACCTGAGGCATGCGGGTGTTGATCTTTTATCCAAACCACCCTTTTGGCATGTAAGCTATTTTGTTGTAGGAGATGGACTCTTCACTTCCTCTCCTCAAAGCTAAGCCTTCATCTCTTAGGTTTAGGAGTTTGGTAAGGTATTCCGGAGTGATAACAATCTCCTTCCCTTTAACTATGGTTTTCAGTTCTTCTTCGCTAATTGTGCAAAACTGCATGTTTTTGTAGAACTCCACTACCAACTTGGGTAAAGTTTTCTCCTTTAACTTTATCCACATTCCCAGATTGTGCTTTTCTTTGTATGGGGAAGATACAAGAAACACATTGTCTCCAAGGTGTCTCTGCAGAATTATGGTATTGGGATTTAACCTGTATTGAAAAGAGCAAATGTATTTTGGGGCATTTGGATGATAACTTGGTTAGATTTCTTGGGTGCCATTTTTAGAGAGTAGAAAAGAGATCAACACAGAGATTAAATATTAAAGATTAGAACTCAATGATTTTGAGAGTTTGAGAGAATTTGGTAAAGTATTTTGAAGATGAACAGTTAATGCGAATTTATATTATCATTTCAAAGGGATAAAAGGGTAATTAGCCTTAAAGAAACTGTGATGATTTTAGCATTTATCGTTTAAATCGTACGCAGGTTTTATAATCTTAACTAACAATAGTATTTGAATGGTTTTTTCTTAGGATCTGATAAATATTTTGGGTTTTTGAATTTTGAATTTGCTATGGTTCGAGGGTTATGTCTTCTAACTTTGCTGAGAAAAATTCTTCAGATAATCAATTGCTTTTGAGTGATATTCATAATAAGGCTTCTTCTGAGACTATAATCTTCTTTTGAGCGGATTTCACGTAGGATGCTCATGTATATTTCTCTTTTGAGGAATGTAAATTGGTCTTTTTTGAGGGGTTTTGAAAACCCTTTGATCTTCAGTAGATATATAGACTAACTTGACATCTTTCTTCAATACATGATCCCCGATGAAGTGATGCCTAATGTTGACATGCTTCATGCTGCTATGCTGAATGGGATTTTTGGATAAATCAATAGTACTTTTGTTGTCGCATAATATCTCAATGCATTCTAACTTGATTCCATAATTTTTAAGTTGTTGCTTTATCTAAAGGACTTGAGTAATACATCTTCCTACAACCATGTTTCAACTTCTGTTACGGATAATGCAATAGATGTTTGCTTCTTTCTATATTAAGAAATAATGTTATTTCCAAGAAATTAGCATCCTCTAGTAATGCTCTTCCTTTCAAGTTGATCTCTTCCATAATCTACATTAATGAATCCTTTTAGGGAGAATCTCCATTACTGGGATACCACAATCCAGCTTCTATGGTTCAATGAGATATCACAAAATTATTTTGACTTCACTAAGATGAGATTATTTGGGATCACTCTGATATCTTGCATAGTAGCATACAACATAGTGAATATCAGGCTTACTTGTTGTTAGATATAGAAGGGATCCAATTATTCCTCTGAAAAGCTTCTGATCAACTTTCTTTCCTTCTAGATCTTTGCTGAGAATTATCTTTGATGCCATAGGAGTTAACATCTCCTTTCCTTCTTCCATTCCAAACTTCTTCAGAATTTCCTTGGTATATTTTGATTGATTGATTAATATACCATTTGAACTTTGCTTGATTTGAAGTTCAAGGAAAAATGTCAATTCTCCCACCATGGACATCTCAAATTCATTCTTCATTTGAGAGTTTAATTACTTGCATAGCTTATCATCAGTGGCTCTAAATAAGATGTCATCAACATATATTTGTACAAGGAGAATATCTTTGTTTCTTCTTCGAATGATAAGGTAGTGTCTATTTTTCTTCTAATGTAACCTTTTGAGATGAGGAAACTTGTTAATCTTTCATACCAAGCTCTGGGAGCTTGTTTGAGACCATACAAAGCTTTCTTTAATTTAAATACAAGGCAAGGATGTTTTACATCTTCAAATCCAGGTGGCTGCCTCACATATACTTCTTCTTAAATGACTCCATTTAGGAATGCCCTTTTGACATCTATTTTATAGAGCTTGAAGCACATATGAGATGCAAAGGCATAAAGGATTCTTATAGCTTCAAGTTTGGCTACTGGAGCAAAGCTTTTATCATAATCAATTCCTTCTTGTTGAGTATATTCTTGACCAACAAGCCTTGCCTTGTTTCTAACTATGTTTCCTTCTTTATCTAGCTTTTTTCTAAAGACCCACTTGGTTCCAATGATCGATTTATTCTTAGGTGTAGGAACAAAATCCCAAACATCATTTCTTGTGAATTGGTCCAACTCCTCTTGCATAGCCATCAACCAGCTTTCATCATGCTCATTATCTTCAAATTTCTTCGATTTAAATATTGACACAAAGCTGGATGGCTTGTCATTCTGTTGAGTTATCCTCTGGTGAGAACTGAATTCTGAGGTGCATCAAGGATTAGTCTTTCTGGATGGTCCTTATTGGTTCTTGTCTCTTTTGGAAGATCATTGTGAGTTGAATCTTCTTTTACTAAGGTTGATGGTTCACCTTGAGTTTCATCTGTGAAGTTTAACTCAGAAGGTTCATCCTTTGTTGAAAACTCCCCCTGTTCTTGATTTAAAAATGGTTTATGTGAGATATGTTCTCCATTATCCTTTAAACCAATTCTTCTTCCTACACGGTTAGTCTCATTGAAATCTACATGTACTGATTCTTCAAGAGAAGTTGTTCTTTTGACAAAGACTCAGTATGCTTTACTATGTATTGAGTAGCCGAGAAATAGTGCCTCATCAAATTTAGGATCAAATATTCCTAGTTACTATTTCTTTTTAAGTACAATACACTTACACCTAAAGGCTTTGAAGTACCCATTCTTGGGTGTCTTCCCTTCCAGATCTCATAGGGACTTTTGTTACTAACAAATCTTATGCTAACTCTGTTAAGGATGTAACATGTAGTATTTACAGCTTCTGCTCAAAAGTATTTAGGTAAATTATTATCATTGAGCATAGATCGAGCCATTTCAACTATAATTCTCTTCTTTCTCTAAACAACTCTATTTTGTTGTGGAGTGTGAGGAGTGATAAGTGTATAATTATACTTATTATCATTATAATTTTATACACTAAACATTATGGTTTAAGTCATTTTTATACTTCATATAAAAAATTTCACATGGTATGTAGTTGTTGTTGGTGCAAATGCAGATACTAGGTAAATCTTGGGAGTAAAATGATCTAAAGTGGAAATCTATGAAAAAAGAGTGAAAAAGGTGCAAAAAGATGCGTGGAACTTAAAGATTTGGCTTAGGATCGAAGCTGTCAAAGATCGATTAAGTTACAAGAAGAATTTTGAAGAGAAATACATTTCACGGTCGTGACAACCATTCACGATCACGACTTAGTATTCTTCAGGATAGAAAATTACCAACCAAAAGTTCACGGTTGTGACATATACCTCACAATCATGACTTAGATGGTTTTCTAGTCAAATATTCTTAACTACCAACCACCAGATAAGAACGATCAACTGCCATCAACTACCCAACAAAAAGACACCTTCTGGAAGTTAACCAATCATTAAAAGGTGCCTATCCATTGTGGATAAGATCAAATCAACTCAACCAATCACAATGAAGTGATGCAATCTTTCCCCAATGGACACAACTCTTCATATGGATAGATGCAACCCTTTGAACTCTATAAATAGGGCTCCAAACCTTACAAATTTCATGCAAGTGTGGGTGGCACAAGTGGTGGAAAAGTAGTGCATAGTGTGTGCGTAGATAGAGAGAAAAATTATTTAGTTTTCTCTACGTTCATAAGTGTTAGCGAGAAAATGTATAATTGATTTGAATCCTTATTTTGATCACTAGATTTCTCTACATATTCGAGCGATTCTTGTATAAGTGTAATTGCAAATCACTTATCAATAAAAGTTTTCGTTCTTCAACATTCATTTATTCGATATTCACAAAGAATAGCATCCTAGCAGAGATTCTGTACGGGCTGAGACCGAATTCAAAGCAGACACAAGAATTTCGGGAGTTGACGACTCCCATTAAAGAGTGGATACAGTTTGATCAACTTTAGCTTTCACTAGCATACCTTACAACTTTGCTTTGCTTTCTACTTATAATTTCTATTTCGAAGTTTGATATGTCTATGTATCATAATGTGTATTTTGTGTTGAGTCTTTTATATTAATAAAGTTATATGCTTTTGAGTTAACTTTAAGAGTAGTTTCGAGCTTAACAAGATTGTGTATAATCATTAGATCTGTGATTATAATGCTGTTTAGTGAGCCAACATTTTTGAATGGTAACTTGCTAAATGTGGCTATGTGAGAGTGACCCGTACTAAGCATAGTAATATTATTATCTAGGTTTATATAATCATCTTAATTTGTTTACACTAGATTTAGAAAAGTCATTTCGTGTGTTGTTCTGCGGTGAATAATTGAATATCTGAGTGTCTAGAACCGAGTCTGTTAAATTAATCTAGTGAACGTAATATCTTTGATGACCTTGCATGTTTTCTTTGCTATACTTGTTCGTAGGGAAAATCTATATAACTTTACCTTCTCTAATCTATCATACATTTATCTATCATTCATCATTCCAATTCTTCCTAAGTAAAATCAAAACTATTTTATTTTCTTTATTCCGTTTCTCTTGTTGATCTTTAGAGCTGGTCCTTCCCTGTGGGATCGATATCTTTTAAAACTACATCGTAACTGTATACTTGCAGTGGTCACCATTTTTCTATTTACATAAGTAGTATTGACAACACGTGTTCGTATTTTGAACTTTTATCTAATTGGTAGAGAAGTGGGGAACAAGGTTTTTGGTTTCATTTTAGAATATAACCCCTTAGAGTAATCAGAGTCGAAACCTTGCGATCAAGTTTTTGGCATCGTTACCGGGGAAGGCAAGTGCGTTCTAGAGATTAATTACTGGAGATATGGTATTTATACTAATTATATAAATTTATTTCATTTCCTATATTATACAAGTTTCTAATCTTATCTTAGATGTGAAAAGATTTTGAAATAATTATCTTGGAGGTAATACATCAACTTAATTCTTGACAAATAGAAGATTTTCTTCTATTTTTCCTATTCGCGTTCGCGACTTCCATTCACGCTCGTGAATTCCTGATTAAAACTTTCTGTTTCTTGTTTTTAGTATATTCACATTCGCGACCTTGGATAACGATTGTGACGTGAGTGCAAATTGTAGTAGTTTGAGCAGTTTTTCGATGGTTTCTCTCAAATTCTATATATAGAATGAAAATTATCATGATCCTTCACTTCTAAAATCAGAAATTCCTTTTTCTTGAGATAAAATCTTTGTTCCAAACCTTGAAAATCAATCAATACTTTTCTTCAAAATGGTACACACTAACTGTTAGATTCTGAAGCAAGATTAATTAAGTTTTGTAAGTTCTGAGTTTAGTAGCAAGTCGCCTCAGAAGCACCAGGATTCGTCAGCAGAGCTGTGGATCCTCAGAAGCAATTGGAGTCAAATGAAGTATTCAATATCTCAGAAGGTCACTCAAGATTCAGAACCTCAAAAATCTCTTCTAAAGACTGCTAAGGTCAACTTAGTCTTTCGGTGCTAAAAGTCAAGAAAGCTGACTTCGCATTTAATATCGCCGCGCTCTCTGTTCTTCTGTCTACTACAAGATAAAAGTTGTTGCGAAATCAAGAACAAAACTTACCTGCTAAGATGATACGTATCTAGAGTACAAAGTGGGTCCCAAATCAACTTGGCACAGCATGGCCGGGTAAAAAATGAACGAGTTGCTCTAACGTTATGTTAACAGAAACAAGATTGAGAGACAACGGCAGAATTCCCAACAACAGTTTTTAATCAATGGAAATATTCTCTCCCTCTATAAAAGGAGTATTTCCACCATTGAAGAAGGTTGCTGAATTAACAAAAGAATTAAAGAGTGAACAAATTCTCAATTTACATGCAATCTTCTTCTAGAAAACATTCAAATATTATCTGTTTGTACTTGAGTTAACTGAAACAAAGTTCAGAAGCTCATAAAAATTGTTTATCTATAAACTATAGTAAATCACACTAAGCTGAGGGTAAGTTAGTGTGATGGAGCTTGACAATCTCATAAGGAAGGTACCTAAGAGAGAAGAAGCTCAGAGCCTCAGATACAGAAGGATGGTACTCCTGTATTGGTATAGCTCATCATTGGCAAGATTGTTGGAAGGAACTTCAGTCTTAAGCTGTACAGGGTTTGCTTTTCACCAGAAGAAAAGTCACTAGTGAATTAAATCTTGGACAAGAGATTCGAAGGACTGGATTAGGTAGAGGCTGAACCAGGATAAAATCTCTGTTTGCATATTTCCTTACTCTTCTCTATTTTTGTGTTTATTTAATTCCACAACTAAAACACTTAAATATAAAAAGGGGACTTTGAGTAAAGAATAATTACTCAGAAGCATCTTCAGAAGCAACCTTCTGAATAATACAGTGAACTCAGATAAAGAGTCATTCAACCCCCCTCTGACCTTTTTTATCACCCTACTGGGTCCTACAATTGGTATCAGAGCAGGAATTCAAAAATAGACTTAACAAATCTAGAGTAAAAGATTAAAATGGGTAAAAATAGCATGAAGCATTTGCCTGGAAACATGACAACACAGATACTCCCAAAAGGGTTATCTGTATCCTGACCCCCGTTATTCTTTGGATAGAATTACACATTCTAGAAAAATAGAATGAAAAATTTCATACAGTCTCAGGATATGTATGCATGGCTTGCTATAGCCAATGGTCCATACATTCCTACATCTACTGTAGATGGGGTAGTCTCTCCTAAACCAGAAAATGAATATAATGACTCTGACATGAAGAA
>CATIWQ010093650.1:0-34377 GCA_949673415.1 Euphorbia schlechtendalii | reverse complement strand
TATATATATATATATATATATATATAAATGTATATAAATATTTAATTTTTTTTAAAAAAGAAAATTAAAAAATATATAAATATACGACCCAAAGAAATCCCAAATGGGATTTCTTTGGCTCGCCAGACTTCCCCCTTTATAGGGGAATTCTTTGAATTCCCCCTAGAAATAGGGGGCCTTTTTTGGATTTAGGTGGGACCGACAGTTTTTAGCAGAAAAATACAAACAAAAAACACTCTGATTTTCAACAATATTTTCGAATTAAAAACACTTTTTAATTTAAAAAATTTTCAAACACCAAAGACTTAAAAGACGACAAGGATTACTCCTAAATGTCAAGTGGGTATATCGAAGTGGATTCCCTCCATAAAGGTAAGCCTCTGAGTTTTTAGAACCGCTTGTTTTGTGCTCCCTTTATTTTTCTCTATTTCATTTTACATGTGGACCTAGGGATTAATCTACTTTCTTTCATTATGTAAATATTGTTGTAATATTTCTTCTTCATCTTCTATTTCTTTTTGTTTAATGGAGATATCTGTTAGAATACCTCCACGAAAGGAATGAAAAAATCTATTCCTGGATAACAGCCCTCACATCTTTGCCATGCGAGCATTTTCACAATTAAAATGAGTAACCAACGTGTAATTAAAAATGAACCTTTGTATTTCTAAATTAGATCTTTTAATCATCATTTTTTTAACTAAGCCACAAGGGCGTCGCCAAAATCAAATCGGACATATGTGTAAATGGTGTGTTATACCCTATTCTAACTTTTGTGGATAGATGATATTTAGGATTTTATTTTTCCTTCGGGTATTGCAATTTCAATTATATTTTTCTTGGGAAATGTAATTAATAGATTAGGCAGGTGGTTGCATCCTCTGAGGTTTCGTAATTTTAATCTTTACTTTTTGGCATTTATTTACCACTTTATGTATGGATTTGTCATTTTCTAAATATGTGTGAATCATGCTTTATAACTCGAAAACGATATAAGTGCGAATATGCACAATTAAGAAATAAGCAACTTATCCTGAACCCGAATCTCTGTGTCTTAGTGGGCCCCCCAAATGTTAAGCCTCAATAGACTTTAATTCATGGAAGAGATAATCCAAGTGGTGACTCTACACTAAGAGACGGTGGATTCGTGTTTGACCAATCTAAAATGTTTTCGCTTTCTCAATCAAAATTTCCGGGTCCTCGACCCGGTACTTTTTTCATTTTTCAACAAAACAACCTAGTGGCCCATGCCTCTTATTCGCTCGCTCTCGGCCCATCGCTCTCCGTGTTGTCCGCTCACAATAGGTGTCTATTTATAGGTTACCCTAACGAGACTATGGGGTATACCTTCTATGATCCCAAGGAATAAAAAGTCCTTGTTTCCAGAATTGCTCAATTCCTCGAGAAGGAGCATATACTTGCGAAAGCTAGTGGGAGCAATCTTGAGTTAGGCACTCAAGAAGATCAAATAGATAATCAATTAATAATTCCTACACCTATTACACAAGATTGTGAAAGCATGGTACAACCTACTATAACACTGACATTGTGTAGGTCAGGCCGGGCTCCAATCACTCCCAAGCGATACAAGTTTCTCATCACTGATGATAAAAATCTATTCCTTATGAAAGATGATGAGCCCAGGACTTACAAGGAGGCAATTGAAGGCTCAGAATTTGATAAATGGTTTGCAACCATGAGTTCAGAGATGGACTCCATGTACGAAAATAAGTTTGGAGCTTGATTGATGCACCAAGTGAGATTAGGCACATAGGATACTAGTGGGCTTTCAAGAAGAAATATGACATGGACGGTAATGTAGTTACCTATAAAGCAAGGATGGTTTTTAAAGGTTACAGTAAAAAAGAAGGCATGGACTATGATGAAACCTTTTCACCGGTGGCCATGCTAAAGTCTCTATCAGGATACTCCTTGCCATCACCGCTCATTAAGATTATGAGATTTGGCAGATGGATGTGAAAATAGCATTCCTTAACGTGAATCTAGACAGTAATGTGTATATGGCACAACCCGAGGGTTTTACATTAAAAAATGGCTCGAAGGTATGCAAGTTGCAAAAGTCCATTTATGACTTAAGCAAGCATCAAGGAGTGAAAATATTAGGTTTGACGAGATAATCTGAGAAATTGGTATTGTGTCAAATGCAAATGAGCCATGTATATATAAGAAGGTAGTGGGAATACGGTTATTTTCCTTGTATTATATGTTAATGACATATTAGTGATATGAAACAATATTCATTTTCTTCAGACAGTTAAGTCATGGTTGTCAAAGAAGTTCTCCAAGAAAGACCTTGGAGAAGTAGCTTTTATACTTGGTATAAAGATCTACCGAGATAGATCCAGAAGGCTGCTTGGTCTTTTGCAAAGTACATACATAGACCAGGTTTTGGCTAGACTTAACCTTGAGCAGTCAAGAAAGGGTTATCTCTTAATGTCTCACGAGATTAACCTTTTTAAATCTAAGTGTCTGAGAACATAAGAGGAGAGACTACGCATGAATGGAATACCCTATGCCTCAGCGATAGGATCCATCATGTATTCTATGGTATGCACTCGGCCTGATGTCTCACATGCATTGAGCGTGATAAGTAAATTTCAATCTAACTCAAGTGAGACGCACTAGATGGCCGTTAAAACTATCTTAAAGTATCTACGTAGGACTAAGGATATGTTTTTAGTATATGGAGAAGGTGATCTCTCTTTGGAGGGATACACCGATGTGATTTTTCAGTCTGGCATAGATGATTAAAAGTCCCAATCAGGGTATATATTTATGTTAAA
This sequence comes from Euphorbia schlechtendalii, assembly GCA_949673415.1. Lineage (NCBI taxonomy): Eukaryota > Viridiplantae > Streptophyta > Magnoliopsida > Malpighiales > Euphorbiaceae > Euphorbia > Euphorbia schlechtendalii. The sequence goes on along the minus strand of CATIWQ010093650.1, from coordinate 31,573 downwards.
CAGAGGGGTAGTTATTTGGAAAAGTTTCAAATAGGATATGACTATCGATTCAACCACAAAATCTGAGTATATAGCTACTTTAAAAGTGGCTAAGCAAGATGTATGGCTTGAGGGATTTATTAGTGATCTTGATGTGGTGTCCAACATTATAAATCAAATTGCGTTCGTTAGAGTAATGGAAATGTACTCAGAAATTACCATCTCATTCATGAGATATTATCCAGGAAACATATAGATTTAGAATACATCCTAACGGATCAGAATCTAACAGATGGGCTAACTAAGCCATTGACTCAAGTTAAACATCACCAACATGTTAACGAGTATGGCATGAAGCACATGGGCAATTGGCTCTAGTGCAAGTGAGAGATTTTTAGACATGATGTATGCCCTAGAGGAAATTAGGGTGATATGTTTTAATTAGTTATAAAGTACAAACAATTTCAGATTATTATAAAAAATAATTAAGGCATCTTTGTTGCTTATTAGTGTTTTCAATTCGTTTATGTATCTCGCTAGTATTATATATGTATAATATTATATATATGTGCATTGATAAGAGAAATTCTATAACTACTTCATAGCGTAAAAGTGCGAGTGGCAGCTACATGGTGTAAGAACTGCTCATACGTGATACTATTAGGATGATACGGGTGATTAAGGGTATAGTGATGATCATATGTTGGTAAACCGCGTAGTTAAGATGGGATCCATCACTCTTGATATAGTGATATAATGGGAGATGTACCTTAGGGCCCCTTGTTGAAGTGACACACTCATAAATCTATTATTAAACTATGAGATTGATAGAACAGGGTTTTTAGTCAATCTTGATACATAATGGCTGAGTGGTGTTCTTCATGAACAAGTCTAATTCACGAATAGATGTGGCTATTACATGAGCTGACACTTATATCGAGCTCAATAAATTGGATGGTACTTAACCTGATGGAAGGAGTGTATTATATTGGTTACTACTACAGAACCTAATTCCAGAACAAGTCATAAGCACGTGATGTTCTAAGTATCGGGGGATCAAATGTCTTTGATAGAAAGCCCATTTGATCATCTAGAGCTATCTACTTCCATGTCGATCTGGAAAATTGATCCTAAAGGTTCCCGGATGGGAAACCAAGTTTAGGCTAACCTCTAGCAGCTCAATACTATTGTCACACAGTTTGGGTCTCTACCAGACTAAGTAAAGAACCTATAGACTAAGTCCATGCCGATAATATTTGTTTGTTGAATTCATTAGAAGAATTATAAATTGGTGACCAAATTATTAATTAAAGGGAATAAAGAGAAAATAGAGAAAAATGTACGGAAAGGAGCAAAAGGGAATTTTCCCATTGCAAGTGGGCCCTAAATGAACACGGGATATTTGGAGTGGAGCTTACATGGTTGCCTCACGAGCTGAAAAGCTTGCCGGCTACTAGCGTGCGGGGAAAGCCCGTGTGCGCTAACATGCTGTAGGCCTGCAAGAATTGCCCATGGTTGCATGCAGCGTGTCAGCTGCATGCAAGCTTAGGCTTGCGGGATGGCCTGCAAGCCTAACTTGCAACACAAGGTAAGCCCACTAGGGCTTGCCTTGTGGAGGCAACTGCGGGTTAGCCCATAGGTCCAAGTGAGCCTTGCGGCTAACTTGCATGTGGGATGGGATATTCCCATCCTACATTGGGTTTTAGGGGGAGTCTAACACTCCCCCCTTTTCCCTATATATAGGCCTCCCATTTTGTTTGTTTCATACACTTAAGCTTAGCTTTTTCTCTCTAAGTTTGACATTTCTTTCTTCATTCGTTGTGCGAGATCCTTCACGAGTTTCTCTAAACAACAAAGAATTTCTTTAGAAGGCTCTTTTTATTTGAAGACAGACTTCTTAGTTTATATTTTCGAGTTGGTTTTCGAGCGGTCTAGCAGTTGCTATCTACTAACAGGTTCTACCTCAATGAGGTTTTGGTCGGTGAAGATCCATGTGGATCAATTATAGAGGCTATCCTAGTTGGAGGCTCATGCTAACGAAGTTTTGCCGAATTGCTCTAAGGGAACGCTGCATCCAAAAGAGAGAGAAGCATGCATCAACTTGCAATGTTCTAAACTTAGATGCTAGGTTTCTTTTATAAGGTTTATGAACCTATCAATATTTATAAAATGTTTTAACTTAGATTATATCAATCATGGCATGCTTAGTAGATTCTTTGGGTTAATTTTAAGTTTTGAAATTCTGCTTTGCAATGTTGCATGTTCAATTACTGTCTTGATTAACTAGCATCATAGCCAAGCAAGAGGACTTCCAAGCTACCATTAACTCTTTCAATCTATGCCTTGATCAAATTTTGAAGTGCCAAATAACAAAGGGGAGAAGGTAGTGATAGATGCAACAAGGACGACGTTGCAATATAGACATTCCGTTTTAGGCAGGCCTTAGCATCCGCCTCAGGATTCTTAGTCTCAATAGCAACAACAGCATCAATCGCATCACCAACAGCATCAACATCATTCTTCGTCTAGTAATCCTAGAGTCAGTGCATCATCTTCTAGCTGTAGACTATATGATAAAACTTGCAATAGGAATTAGCATGTAAAATTAGCTTAGAACATACTTAGTGTACTGACTAAGAATCCTTTTATTATTAATGGAAATTACAAGTTTTTATCAAAGTTAAGAGCTTCTTAACTTTTTATATGGTATTAAATGTATGCAATTTTTTCTTATAAAAGTGTTTCAGGAATATATGCAAAGACCAACCTTAAAGAAAAGTTGAAGTAAGATAAAGTCCCATATCGAAGAAAATTCCTCTAAGTATGGGGGAATTGAGTTGACTGCAGGAAATCTGCTGAGTATGGGGGAGTCCACACTAACTAAGGAACTCACTCAGCTTGGGGGAGTTGTTGATCCATAGATAGCTTTTAAACAACCGCAGAGGGGAGGGGGGTGAATGCGAATCTTGGTTAAGTTTTTAAATTTATGAAAAAATAATTAACCAAGTTGAGATTTTAGATGTGTGTTGAGTTGATCTAAAAACTTATAAACTGCTCAGCTTCATTGGCACAATTTATATTCAATCTCTTACTGAGTACTCTACTCAGCTCCCATCAATTTTTCAAGCAAAAACACTTAATAATAGAAAGAATGATGAATGAGCTGGACGCAATAAAAGCTAAAGCTTAAGTTTAGAACTTCAACACTTGATTTTATCCTAGTTCGACCTTGAGCCTACCTCTAGTCCCTGGATTCCTTCTTCAAGTTTTAATCCACTAGTGTTCATTCCTTACTTAGGTGGAGGAGCCTTTACAGCGGGTAAACACAGTTTTACAGAAAGTATCTTTCTTTCTAACTACCACTCAACTCAGTTTGGATACCCTTCCTAAATTGACACTCAGATTCGAAATGAAATTAAGAACTGGATTCAACTTATAAAATGTTGAATCCTTATAATGTTAAATGTAAGTAATTGATTCTCTCTATTAAAAACAAAATTTGAAATGGTTGTTTGCTGATTACTTGAATTTGGAATTTCGTGAATCTGGGAGTATTTGCGTAGATTTTTATCTCTTAAAGAAATTTGAGGTGATTCACCAAGTTTGAACTTCTGCTTCTATCTTCTGTTTATACTTGAAGCTTTGCGAAGTAGCCGCTGAAAACTTTTCATCCTTGTAGTTCTTTAATTTCTCTTCTCTTCATATCTTTCGATTCTTCCCTTTGGAGATAGATTCCAAGATGTTTAGAGATAGAAATTTGAATGTTGAGGCATGATAAAATCCCGTTGAGAAATTCTCGTATGTCTTTAAGCAAAACGGATTAAGAGAGAGGCGTGTGAAATGTAACATGGAGTCTTGTGATTAGTTGATATTACTGTTGCATGCAGAGATGTGCTGAGACACTGAGAGAATGGTGCATGTTAGAGTATTCTTTTTATCTTAGACTTTAGTGAGGAATCTCCAACATTCCTTACTGATACCTTTTTTAATTGTGAGGATCACTGGAAATCTTCATTAATTTCAATGCTTTTTAACTTGAAAAGCTTCGAAAGAATACTCTATTTATGACAGAAGACATTAGTAGCACAAATGTCATTTAAGTCTCTAAGTGTCAATGAATATAGCTTTCAATAAATAAAAGCTAACTCAGCACAACTGAGTTGATATCCTTCTAAACTATGTAGTACTCGGCACAAGCTCAGCTTTTCCTACTCTAAGCCGTAACTTAATTAATTACTCAACAAACTGAGTTATTTTCTCTTAAACAAACTCAATTCAACTTCTTTAATTAAGAGTATACTTAGTATTCAATTAATTTCACTATCCTAGTTAGTTTTCTATTTCTAAAACGTTTAAGTACTATGAAGTACTATTAACTTAGGTTCTACAATCTCCCCCTATTTTGGATAGATAGAAAACCATGTAGTAGAAGAGATTAATTGAATAGAATAGTTTAGAGATATCAGAAGTACTTGGAAAGTGATGTAGGACTCCCATGTGCTGAGTGACTTCCCTTAGTCAGCTTAAACTCCCCCATACTGAGTGAGTCTTCTACAAGCAGCTCAACTCCCCCATACTTAGAGGATTTTTCTTCATTTTGGGACTTTGTCTTACTTTAGTTTTTCTTTAAAATTGGTCTCTTGTATGAGTTCCTGTATCAAATATCCAACACACAGTAGAAACATACATACAGCAAAATAAATTAAAGTTAAGAAGATCTTAACTTGAGGTATAAACTTGTAATTTTTAGTGATTTAAAAATGTCTTAGTCAGTACATTACCTATGTCCTGAACTAAGATTACAGTGCTAAGTCCTATTACAAGTCTAACTACTAGGTACATGGTTTCTATTTTCTATCTTCTAAGGAGGAAGAACCAGTCTTTCTTAATTAGCCTTTGGATTTTGCTGCTGAGGAGGTGGAGGATAAGAAGGTCGCCTTGGATGAGTTTCTTGTTGAGATTCACCATTCGGAGAGTATCTTTAACTACCTTCTCCCCCTTTGCTATCTAACTTTTCACAATTTGTTCAAGGCAGAGGTTAAAATCATCGAGGGCAGCTTGGAAGTTCTCTTGCTAGTCGATGATTTGAGGGGAAATCTCTTGCTCCAGCTGCTCTTTACCCTTAGAAGAAAGAAATTCCTGATCTAAAGAGAAGATGATGACATCTGGAGAGGTGAGGGATTTTATCAAATCCATAGCATGCGAATTGTTGAAATCATTGAAGCAGAGCTCTAAAATCTGTTGCAAATAATACAATCTTCAGCTACACCTCCATATCAAGGATCTTGGGGCTAAGGGATGATATACGCCGAGCTGTGTGATCAATATCCTTAGCATCCAATTCGCTTATCCTGACAAGAGTTTTAATTTTCTTTTGCAGGTCTTCTACCTTCGACTTGATGACATTCAACTTTGCATGAATAGCCATGTCGGTCTCAAGGTAATGCAATTCATAAGGCAGCAAGCTTGAAGTTGGCATTTTTGGAAAGATCCTCCCAATTGCATTGATAAGAAATTTCTATGAGTTGGAGATCTTGCTATCTATATTCTCATTGACTTCTCATTGGATAGAGTCCAATTTGGTATTGAGAGAGTCAAGGTTGATCACAGGAGCCTTGTTCATCTTTGCAGATATATTTGTCAACAGCTCTACCATTTGGTCTTCCTTATTGTCATGGTTCAGCAAGAATTTAGACTGGGTCTCCACCAGCTTGGCAATGTTGTGGCTGATATCCTTGGTAGTCTCTACCTCTTGTAGAATGCTCTCAATTTTGCAATCGGTGAGTTTCTTTATTTTGGCATGCTCTTCACCAAGTTTGTAGATCTTTGTCACTTGAGTTGCCATGTTGGTACTCAAGAGATTCACCTACTTAGTAGCAGCATCCACACTACCCTTTATCTTACCTACAACAGTGTTAGCTAATGTAGTAGATGTGGGGATAGCAGAGATGGCTGCCCCAAGCTGGGCTGCAAAATCCCTCAAACCGGTTAAGATTAGAGCCATCTTATCCACCAAGCTCTTGGCACTCTCTTTTGCCAAATAATTTGGAATAACAAATAAACTTCCTTGAATCTTTTCAAACTCCTTAAAGTAGATAAATTCATTTAGCAAACTTATGTGCTGTTTGAACTTAGGCAATTTTGCCTTGGGTTTGGAGGATAAGCTTGTCAATTCTTGAGCGAGTAGCATTTTACTTACTGCTCCATCTAACTCGGCATTGGTTTTGAGTGTTGGAATTTCTTCCTTGTTAACTCTCTAATCTCTGCCAAGATAGATGCATAAGCTAAGTTATCACGAAGTGGTGATAAGTGTATAATTACACTTATAATCATGATATTTTCAATCATTAAACATTATGTTTTAAGTCATTTTATACTTCGTATAAAAGATTTAACGTGGTATGTAGTTGTTTTTTATGCAAATGCAAGTACTAGGTAAATCTTGGAAGTAAAATGATTAAAGTTGGAAATCTATACAAAAGAGTGAAAAAGATGCAAAAAGATGTGTGGAACTAAGGAATTGGCAAAGGATCGAAGATGTTAAAGATCGGTAGAAATCGCAAAGAGGAATCATGTGAAAAAGGCATGTTACGATTGTGACACATATATCATTGCCACAACTTGTTAACCTTCACAAGAGAATGTTGCCAACCAAGTATTCACAGTCACGACATACATTGGCGATCGTGACCATGACAGTTTTTGGTTAACTCTTCTCTTCTTTCAACCGCTGGATAAGAACGATCAACCGCCATCAACTACCAATCAAAAAGACACCTTTTGGAAGTCAACCAATCACTAGATTTTTATTATAACACTATATAGTGAGCCAACATTTTTTGAGTGGTAACTTGCTAAATATAGCTATGGGATAGCTACACGTACTAAGCATAGTAATATAGTTATTCAAGTTCTTATAAGTGTCATAATTCGTTTACCCTAGATTTAGAAAAGTCATCTCATGTGTTTCTCTGCGATGAATCATTGAATATTAGGGTGTCTAAAACCTTATTTGTTGAAGTTATCTAGTGTACGAAATATTCTTGATGATTTTGCATGTTTTTCTCTATTAAACTTGTTTGTAGGAATATCTCTATATTTTACATATTCTCTAGTCTGTTCATACATCTATCAAGTCATCTGTCTATCATCCAAACCCCTCCAATATAAATTCCATATTTTCGTTTACCCCGTAATTCTAGTTGGTCTTTAGAACGAATTCCTTCCCTGTGGAAGCGATATCTTTTAAAACTACATTGAGACTATATACTTGCAGTGGTCACCATTTTTCTATTTGATAAGTGGTATTGACAACACCTGTTTGTATTTTGAACTTTTATCTTATCGTTATAAGGTGGGGAACAAGGTTTTTGGCACCGTTACCGAATATAAACCCTCAAAATAAATAGAGTCAAAACCTTGCGATCAACTGGCTCTCTACTAGATTTAGATACATCATGGGTTGTAAAATTTTCCTCAGCATTCTAACCACTTCCTTTTCCATGCTGAGCGGAGTTCTTAGCATCAGGAACTTTCCTAACCAGAGGGGTTAGAGGGGTAGAAGATGGGTTTGAAGAAGAGGTAGGTTTAGATGAATTTATAGTTGAATAAAAAGGGGGAATGGTTTTAGTTTTGAGTAGTATATAAGGTACAAGGGCTATACAAGAAAGGGTTTGTGTTTGGGTTTGTACAAGAGAAGAAGGGGTTGAAGTATTATTTACTAGAGAAGGGTTAGGAGAAAAAGAATCATGGCTTTTGGTAGGAGAAGAAATATGAATGGGAGAATTTTGGTTATTGATATGAGAGGAAGGAATATGGATAGGAGAATTTACAATGTTAGAAAGAGGAGGAGAATTTATAGTTTCTGTTTCAGTATCTACAAGAGTTAAAACTAGAGGTTTTGGAGAATTTACAGGAGAAGAGGTTTGAGGATTTACACAAGAAATGGGGGTAGGATTTTGAGGAACCTCTTGGTTAGCTATTTGGCCCAAAGATGGGCCAACTTGAGGTTGCTGAACTGAGTAGAGGGTTCCTCAGTTTGAGTGGAAGAGGGTAAGGGTATGTTGGGATCAGGAAGATTAGATTCTTCCTGATGGAGGGAAAAGGTGTTTCCAACATCCTCCTCAGTACTCACCACAAGCACATTCTTTTGCAAGGGCCTGTTGGTGGTAGAACTCTTGTGCTGAGTGCCCTTAACTTTGGCAAAAGTGCCTTGTCATTTAGCAGCAGCATTAAGACTTTGAGTGTCCTCATCTCTAGACCTCTTGGCTTGGCCCTGCTCCTCAGATTCTTCTGAGAAACCATTTTGTGCTTTCTTTGGCGCAGGGACTCATCAGCCTCAGTCGCATCTTCTTTTTCATCCGCCTTCTGCTCAGCATGAAGTTTAGCCTCCGCTTCTCTTTGGGTGCGGGTTTTATCCTTCATTTTCCTCCTTTAACATTGGGCTTAAGCAAGGGCCTCATCGACTTTGGATTTCGCAGGACTCTTCCCTTTGGCCTTAGTGTAAGTAGCCTTCTACTTGGGAGAGGAAGCGATGGTGGTGACTTGCTCCAAGATTCTGGAGATTGGCAACTTATCTGAGTCATCGTTGTCCTTGAAATCCACCATAAAACCATCTTCTTCCTCCTTCGAGATGTCAACCAGTACTACTATAAGTTTGCACTTAAGCTTGTGCTTTTATTGTGCCTTATTGTACCTAGTATGTACCTGGTTACAAACCAGCTTGCTAAAGAGAGACATGTCAAACTTCTTCTTCATAGGCAGGACTGTATCACCGGACTCCCCCAAAAACTAAGTGATGTCCACTTTCGCCCCTCATCAACTTGATTATGAGGTAACCATAATGATAGATAATAGTTAGCTTGGTCAAATGGTGAAGGATCATCACTGGCCAGTTCAGCTTCTTTCCCTCTACCATATGGTAAATAACAAACCTTTTGAAATAGGTGCAGCTAGTCATAAACCTAATTTTTAGCAGCAGCAGCTTCACCATGAGCTCATGGCAAACTTTAGCGATCCAGCTCATTCTGTTTGCTTCTATCTCCCCCGAAACATAATTTGAGGGGAGCTCCCAATCCTCTAGAATTACTATGGCATCTTCATCACCAATTTTACAGAGCTGAGTGCCTCTGTTTGGCATATTGAGGATGCTCCCTATCAGTCGTGAGCAAATTAGAGTGGATTTACCCCTAAACTCCACCATCAACACATCATTAAATCCCTGAATAGTGTAGAGGTTGGAGTAGAATGCCCTGATAAGCCCAAAGATGGTTGGTCCTTCCATCTTCAAGAATGAGCTGAGGTGTTACTACTTAATTATCCTGTGCATGGTTCTACTCTTCAGCAATCCCTCATAATCGACCTCGTAGACAAGTCCAAATTCTAAATTATTAGCCCAATCCACCTTTGTGAAAAGGGTGCCTTCCTCTAGAGTTAGCTTCTATATTTTTCCTTCAGCATTCACTATGATTTTTAGGGAGGTGTTGCTCTTGAGTCTAAAAGTGGTTCTGGTAATTGCCATTTGAGAGAGGTTAAGGAAATTTGAGAGAGAAAGAAAATTGGGGTTCGAATGCTTTTAGGGAATTAGGGTTGATATTCAAATTCGTAGAAAGCAAGTAAACTTCTCTCTTCAACTATTCAACTTATATAGGCAGCAACATCTCTCCAAGGGTACGTGGCGCTTCCACAGGTGAAGATGAAAATGAATGCTGAGATTGGCAATTGATTAACCGCCTCAGTAAAAAGGTGAGTTTTGAGAAAAACGGTTCCACTTCAAACCCACATATTTTTGAAAACGTAGAATTTGATTTTAACCGCGAAATTATTCCTCATGCCGTTACTTTAAAATATAGATGGTGTTATCCATGTGTCTTCTCAAGGCTTGATCTCCAACACTTAGCCAAAGTTTTTAGATTTTCATTCTCCTTCTTCTTCAATGCGGATTTGCCATTCCTATTAACTGCCTTAGAACACTGAATTGCTCCTTTGGCAATGGTTTGGTGAAGATATCATCTCGTTGTTCCTTTGAAGGAACATACTCCAGCTTGACATCTCCTCTTAGCACATGATCCCTAATGAAGTGATGTCTAACATTGACATACTTCATCTCACAATGCTGAACTGGATTTTTGGATAGGTCAATCATGTCTAATTATCACACATAACTTCGAGGCAATTTGACTTTATACCATAATCTTCCAGTTTTTGGTTAATCCATAGTAGTTGTGCTACACAACTTCTTGCGACCATGTACTCAGCTTCTTCTGTACTCAGCGCCATAGAGGTTTGTTTCTTGCTGTACTACGAGACAAGACATTCTCCAAGGAAATGACATCCTCCTGTTGTACTTATCCCATCAAGCTTATCTCTTCCATAATCTAAGCTGTTGGGATAGCATAGACCTGCTTCAATTTAGCCTTGCAAGTACATGAGAATTCTCTTCACAGTGGTTAAATGAGATTCTCTAGGATCAGCTTGATAACAAGCACAGTAGCACATAACAAATTGAATGTCAGACCTGCTAACTATAAGATAAAGAAGAGAACCAATAATTCCTATGTAGAACTTGCTATCCACAGGTTTTCCAGCTTCATCTTTACTCAAGATACTATCAATGGCCAAGGGAGTGGATAATGGCTTTGAATGCTCCATGTCAAACTTCTTCAGGACTTCTTTGGCATACTTAGCTTGAGTGATTAAAATTCCATCTTTAGTCTACTTGATTTGAAGATCAAGGAAAAAGTTGAGTTCTCCCATTATAGACATTTCAAACTCGCATTTCATCTGCTTGCTGAACTCCATGCATAGCTTCTCATCAGTTGCTCCAAATATGATATCATCAATGTATATTTGGACCAGTAACACATCTTCATTTCTTCGATTGATAAATAGAGTTGTATCTGCTTTTTCTCTTTCATAGCCTTTACTGATCAAGAAATTAGTCAGCCTCTCATACTAAGCTCTAAGAGCCTGCTTCAATCCATAGAGAGCTTTCTTCAATTTGAAGACATGCTCAGGATTCTTCGGATCTTCAAAACTAGGAGGTTGGCGGACATACACTACTTTATGAATGAATCCATTCAAGAATGCATTCTTGATATCCATTTGAAACAATTTGAAGTTCATATGGGATGTGAAAGCACACAGGATTCAAATTGCTTCAAGCCGGGCTACTAGAGCATAAGTCTCATCATAATTGATGCCTTCCTATTGATTTTAGCCTTGTGCAACAAGCCTAGCTTTGTTTATGATAGCAGAGCCATTTACATCAAGCTTTTTCTTGAAAACCTATTTAGTTTCGATGATTGATTTCCCTTTAGGCTTAAGAACTAGATCCCAAACATCATTACGCTTGAACTGATCCAGCTCCTCTTGCATTGCGATCATCCAATAATCATCTCCTTTTACATCTTCAAACTTCTTGGCTTCAATTATCAATGAAATAAAGGTTGGATGACTCATCATCATGCTGAGATGACCTCGCATCATCATTGGATTATGAACATCATCAACTAAGCTATCTAACAGATGGTTGCGATGAACTCTAATCTCTCTTGGAAGACTTGGATCAAGTGTTGGAGGATCGACAATGGGTTGCGGAGGTGGAGGTTGATCTTCGCCATCATTGAAGTTGATTGAAAGATAATCATCATCATCATCATCATCTTTAGCTTTCTCAGCTTCAGGTTCTTACGCTGGGTTGGGCAGCACAGAGAGTGGCATACTGAGTGGTTCTACTTGTTGGGGGTACTCCTTCATCTTCATCAGATGGATGTCAATCTGCATTGTTAGTTTCATCAAAATCTATATGCATAGGCTCCTCTAATGGGCCGATTCTTTTGACATGTATTCTATATGCCCTACTGTTAGTTGAGTATCCCAGAAAGATACTTTCATCAGACTTAGGATCAAACTTACCCAATTGCTCCTTGGTGTTAAGAATAAAGCACCTACAACCGAATGATTTGAGATGACTAATCTTAGGCTTACACCCTCGTCAAAGTTCATAGGGTGTTTTCTCCAAAATTGGGTGAATTAACACCTGATTCAACATATAACAAGCTGTGTTAATAGCTTCTCCCCAAAAGTAATTTGGTAGATTGTTATCACTCAGCATGGATCGAGCCATTTCAACTATGGTTCTATTCTTCCTTTTTACAACCCCATTTTGTTGAGGCATATAGAGAGAAGAGAAGTTGTGGTCAATTCCATACGCTGAATAGAATTCTTTGAAATAGAAATTCTTGAATTCACGTCCATGATCACTTCGGATTCTACTGATTTTAGTTCCTAATTCATTCATTATCCAGTTACTGAGCTTGACAAAAGATTCATATGTATCGTCTTTGCTACTCAACAAGACTACCCAAGTGAATCTCGTGAAGTCAACCATAACCACCAACGAGAATCTCTTACCACCCATGCTCATAGGCTGAAATAGGCAAAAAAGATCTAGGTGGAGGAGCTCCAACGGTCGCTTAGTTACTCTGTGATTTATTAACTTAAAAGATTTCTTAACTTGCTTACCTAGTTGGCAAGCTGAGCACAGTTTATCCTTCCCAAAACTGATGCTAAATAAACCCACAACTAATTACTTTTTGGCCAATTTGGACAATATGTTCATATTTATATGACCCAATCTTCTATGCCAAAGCCACGAATTATCCTCCTTAGATACAAGACACACATTAGTGGAGCCTGATAATAAATCAATCATGTATACATTATTGATTCGAGGAGCATAGAGAATCATAGAATTAGTCTTACAATCAATAACTGAATAGCCTACTGAGTTGAATGTAACCTTTTCTGCCTTTGTCATAAAGCTGGGCTACACGAAGCAAGTTGAACTTCAGACCTTTGTCTAGAGAAACCTCTTCGATTAAAGGAGAGACACTAACAATGCCACAACCTACAATCTTGCCTTTCTGGTTATCTCCAAAACGGACACTTCTATTTTTTTTGCGCTCTAATGAGATGAACTGGCTTTCATCTCCCGTCATATGCCTTGAACATCCACTATCCAAATACCACATTCGAGAGTCATTAGCGGATCTAAGGCTCACCTGCAAAACATTTAAGTTTTCTTAGGTACCCATGCTTTTGAGCTAGGTCCTCCCTTGTTAGCAGTGCTTAAATTACTCCAATCGTACTTCATGATAACAAATTTTTATGCCTACACATTACTGTGGCATGTCCAGCTTTTACACAAAAACCACACACCATTTTTGCTTTGGGCTAGATCGCTTTCTTCCTTTTAGAGGAATTGCTCCTATTAGAATTGCGAGTTTTGTTACTTGGAGGTTGATTGTTGGTTGGAGGAGGATCTTGTTTCTTCTTCAAAGATGTTACCTTAGCAGTCAACTCATCTAATTGCTTACTGAGCTTGCTGGTTAAACAATCTTGATACTCAGCTTTTTCTTGAAGAAAGTGGATATCAAGAGATAAGGAAGAGACCGTATCTTCCAAATCTTCATTTCTCCTCACTAGCTCCTTGATGTTTTTCATTGACTTGTTAGTCAGTTTTATAACATCGAAGAGTGCCTAGGTGACTTCTTCCATAGACAAGGGAATTTTAGAATGTACCTCAACTTGAGGAACCTTTCCCTTGTTGCGCTTAGCTTCAGAGTCAGCAATGGTTTGATCTCTACCAGAGGTAGATGCTGAGCCTTCACCTCTTTGATTTCCAATGGCCATAAAATAGAGTTTGGTTGAATCAGTTACTTCCTCATCAAATGACAAGGATTCTTCTGAGTCACTCCATGTGGCAGCAAGTGCCTCATTCTTCTTGTTGAACCTCTTCTTGAATCTGTCCTTCTTCGCCTTTAGGTAGCTGGATTAAATATGGCCTTTTTCTCCACAGCCAAAACACTTGATATCTTTGCTGTGCTCCTTTTTGGGTCCTTCCTCAGCTCCACGCAGGTGCTGAGTTGACTTATTTTTAGTGGGAAACTTCTTTTTGTTGAACTTCCCATCCTTCTTCATGAAGCATTTTAAATGCTTGGTTAGAAGGGCCATTTGTCATCAAATTCATAGCTGGTGGACTCATCAAATGAATCAGCTTTTAGGATAATGGCTTTTCCCTCTCTTTTCATTCCTTGACTACTTTTGGAGTCATCAAAATACTTCCTCAGAGACATCTCATGAGTCAGTAAGGTGCCTATCAGCTCATTGTAGCTGTAGGTCTTCAAATCATGAGCCTCCTCAATAGCACTCTTCTTAGAGTCCTAGTCTAAGGTAAGAGTACACAGAATCTTCTTCACGAGCTCCTCCTAGGTGAACTTGTTTCCCAATCTCTTCAGTTCATTGACAATGTTAATGAACCTGGTATTCATGCTTTGAATACCCTCATTGGCACTCATTGAGAACATCTCATACTCCTTCAAAATGAGATTGATCTTCGACTTCTTAACCTTATCCATCCCCTCGTAGGTAATTTCCAACTTTTTCCAGATTTCCTATCATGTCTCGCATCTTGAGACCTTGTTGAGCTTAGTAAGATCTAGTGCATAGTATAAGTAGTTAATTGCTGCGGCATTCTCCTTCAGATGCCTCATGTCAATGTTGTCGTAATCCTCTGGATCTACTAGAACATGAATTTCGTTCCTCACAATAGTGGGAACTCTAGGACTAAGCTAGATTGTGAGCCAAGACTGCATGCTTTGGGATTAAACGAAGTTTTTCATGCGATTTTTCCAAAACGTATAATGATTACCATTAAAAAGAGGTGGCCTGGTAATAGACATTCCGTCTTTTAAGAGAACTATCTGACCTGAGCTAGAGCTGTAGTTATTGTAAGCTATTTATGCATCTTTACTCAAAGACGATTAGTCAATAAGTTAAGCACTTGCTCTAATACTACTTGTTGGCCCTTACACAGCTTATAAACAACACCAGAGGGGGGTGAATGCGAATCTTGGTTAAATTTTTAAATTTGTGAAAAAATAATTAACCAAGTTGAGTTTTTAGATGCATGCTAAGTTGATCTAAAAACTTATAAATTACCCAGTTTCGCTGGCATAGTTTATCTTCAATCTTTTGCTGAGTACTCTACTCAGCTCGGATTAGTTTTTTTAAGAAAAATTGCTTGATAATAAAAAGAATGATGAATGAGCCGGACGTAATAAAATCTAAAGATTAAGTTCAGAACTTCAACACTTGATTTTATCCTGGTTCGGCCCCGAGCCCACATCTAGTCTCCTGATTCCTTCTTCGAGCTTAAATCCACTAATGTTCATTCCTTACTTAAGCGGAGTAGCCTTTACAACGGGTAGCACAATTTTTTAGAAAGTACCTTTCTTTCCAAATGCAACTCAACTCAATTTGGGTACCCTTCCCCACCTGACACTCATATTCGAAATGAAATTGCGAATTGGATTCAACTTATAAAATATTGAATCCTTACAATGTTAAATCTAAGTAATTGATTCTCTTTATTACAAATAGATTTGAAATGGTTGTTTGCTGATTGCTTGAATTTGGAATTTCTTAAAGAAATTCAAGTTGATTCACCAAGTTTAAATGTCTACTTCTGTCTTATATTTATACTTGAAGCTTTACAAAGTAGCCTTGTAAACTTTTCTTCCTTGTAGTTTTTCAATTTCTCTTCTCTTCATATCTTTCGAATCTTCTTGTTGGAGACTGATTCCAGGATGTTTAGAGATAGAAATTTGAATGTTGAGGCATGATAAAATCCTGTTGAGAAATTCTCATTTGTCTTCAAGAAAAATGGATTAAGAGAGAGGAGCGCAAAATGTAACATGGAGTCTTGTGATTAGTTCATATTACTAACGCTTACAGAGACGCGCAAAGACAATGAGAGAACGGCACATGTCAGAGGATTCTTTTTATCTTGGACTTTAGTGAGGAATCTTCAACATTCCATGCTGATATCTTTTTGAACTATGAGGACCACTGGAAATCTTCATAAATTTTAGTACTTTTTAACCTGAAAAGCATTGAAAGAATATTCCGTTTCTCACAGAAGATGTTGGCAGCACATGTGCCATTTATTTCTCTAAGTGTCAATGATTATAGCTTTTAATCAATAAAAGCTAACTCAAAATAGCTAAGTTTATATCCTTTTAAACTATGTAGTACTCAGTACAGACTCAACTTTTCCTACTCTAAGCCGTAACTTAATTAATTACTCAGCAAACTGAGTTATTTTCCCTTAAACAAAATCAAGTCAGCTTCATTAATTAAGAGTATAATGAGTACTCAATTAATTTCACTATCCTAGTCAGTTTGCTATATCCAAAATGTTTAAGTATTGTGAAGTAATATTAACTTAGGTTTCATAGGAGTCTTACATCATCTACCAGGTTTTCCTGTATCTTTAAACTATTCATTCAATTAATCTCTTCTAATACTAAGTTTGTTATATGTTCCAAAATGGGGGAGATTGTTGAACCCAAGTTAATAGTACCTCACAGTACTTAAAATGTTTTGGAAATAACAAACTGACTAGGATAGTGAAATTAATTGAGTACTAAGTAGACTCTTATTAATCAAGTTTACTTGAGAGTGTTTAAGCGAAAGCAATTCAGTTTATTGAGTGATTAATTAAGATATAGTATTAATCATTAGTAAGAAAAGCTAAGTTAGCCTATTATTACATAGTTTATAAAGATATAGACTCAGCAAAGCTGAGTTAGCTTTTATTCATTAAAAGTTGAGTAGTTTTGACGCTTAGAGAAATTAATGACACATATGCCTTTAACTGTTTATATGAAAGATAAAATATTCTCTTTTATGCTTTTCAAGAGAAAATGTTGAATTTAAAAAAGATATTCAAGTGGTCCTCACAAACAAAAGGTGTCAGTACAGAATGTCAGGGAACCCTCACTAAAGTCCAAGATAAAAGGAATTCTCTGACATGCTACATTTCTCAATGTCTCCGTGCAACTCTGCAACTTCAGTATGTCAAGCATTCACATAAATACATGTTGCATCTCGTGCACCTCTTTATCAAAATGGATTACTTGAAGACAAATGATTTTTTGATGCATTGGATTAATAGATTAATCTCACGCATCAATGTTCGAAGTCTTTGTCTCTACACGTCCTGGAATTTGTTTCAAACTAGCAAATTAGAAAGATTATAAGAGAAGAGAAATTGAGAAAGCTGTCAGGATGAGAAGTTTGCAATGGCTACTTCCAAGTACTTTAACTATAAATAGAAGACTGGAGCAGAAGTTCAAACTTGGTCAATCACCTTGAATTTCTTCAAGAGCTGAAACTCTGTTCAATCAATCCCAGCTTTTAGAAATTCTAACTCAAGCAATCAAGAAAACACAAATCGTTTAAATTTGTTTGTAATAGAGAGATAACACTGAAGTTGAAATCTCCTATTCGCATTTTCTCTTAAGAAATTTGAGTGAGAGTTTAGGAAGGCTACCTAAATTGTGTTTGAGAGGTAGTTAGAAAGGAAGGTACTTTCTGTAATCTTGTCTACCCACTTTAAAGGCTTCTCTACCTAAGGAAGGAAAGAAACACTAGTGGATTAAAGATCGAAAAGTAATCCGAGGACTGGAGGTAGGCTAGGTACCGAACCAAGATAAATCTCAGGTGTTAACATTCTAATCTTACTCGCTTATCTTTACTATGGTTATCTCATTCACCATTCTCTCACATTTCTAAGTATTGCTTGAAAAATCAATTCGGGCTGAGTAAAGTACTCAGCAGCGATTGAAGATAAACAATGCCAACAAAGCTGAGCAGTTTATAGTTTTTAGACCCAGCATAATGCAATTTTACTCAGCACGCATCTAAAAACTGAACTTAGTAAAAGAATTTTTGAAATCTTAAAAACAACCAAGAAACACATTCCCCCCCTCTATTGCTTATATAAGCCATTTAGGACCAACACTCTGAAGCTCGAGATCATAATGAGCCACCAAAGCTAAGACAATCCTTAGAGAATCCTTCTTTGAAACCAGAGAGAAGGTCTCTTTATAATTAATGCCATCCTTTTGCTTAGCAACAAGGCGAGCCTTGTATCTTTTAATGTTACCATTTGAGTCATGTTTAGTTATAAATATC
This sequence comes from Euphorbia schlechtendalii, assembly GCA_949673415.1. Lineage (NCBI taxonomy): Eukaryota > Viridiplantae > Streptophyta > Magnoliopsida > Malpighiales > Euphorbiaceae > Euphorbia > Euphorbia schlechtendalii. The sequence continues at coordinate 13,552 of CATIWQ010093650.1, read as the reverse complement.
CACTTTGACCCAATAGTTTTGGAACCATTGGACAACTCAACTAGGTCTCAAACATTGTTATCACTCATAGATTGCATTTCTTCTTTTGTAGCAATAAACCACTTTTCAGAATTGTCACTTCCCATGACTTTTTGGAATGATATTGGGTCTTCATCGAGACTTAAGTCTTATTCACTTTCAATAGCATAAACCACATAATCACTTGAGATGTCAGATCTTCTTTACCTTACAGATAGCCTTGATGTTTTTTATGGTTCATTGTTATTTTTTTAATAGTGATTGATTCATTGGTTGTAATTTCATTTAATGGGATTGACATATCATCATGTTGTTCTATTGTGTCACTTGATTGTGGTGCAATAATAGGAACAACAACCTTAGATGAAATATTAGGTGGATAAACATCTCTAAATTTTGAATTCTTGAATGTTCACTTTTTATTGTTCTCCACTCCCACTAGTTTCACCATTTTCAATGAACCTAACATTTCCCAATTCAACTATTCTCGTACTATGATTAGGATAATAAAATACATACCTTTGATTTCTCAGGATATCCAATAAAAAATCCACTAATAGTCCTAGAATCAAATTTCTTTTCTTGTGGGTTATTCCCCATTACTTCTATTGGACAACCCTAGAAATGTATATGCCTTAAGCTAGGTTTCCTTCCAGTCTATAGCCCATACGGAGTCTTTGGAACTACTTTACTAGGAACCCAGTTTAGCACATATGTTGTAGTCTTTAATGCATATATCCACAATGAAAGGGGTAAAGAACAATTACTTAACATGCTCCTAACCATCTCCATCAATGTACGATTTCGCCTCTCAGCTACATCATTTTGCAGAGGTGTACGAGGCATTGTATACTATGTACAAATACCTCTACTTTGAAGTAATTTTGCAAATGGACCAGGACATTCCCCAATTTCATCAAACTTTCCATAAAATTCACCACCTCTATCAAATCTCACTACCTTTACTTTTCTATCCAATTACCTCTCTACCTTGTCAATGAATACCTCTAAGACATTCACAAACATAGACTTTTCATGGATTATATATGTATATCCATAACATGAGTGGCCATCAATAAATATTATAAAGTACTTTTCCCCACTCTTAGAAGGAGCATGAAAAGGGCCACATATGTCAGTGTGTATTAATTCAAGAAGCTGATTGCTTCTTATGGCTGATTTCTTTACATTATTTTTAGTCTGCTTTCCTTTAATGTAGTATACACATACATTTAGATTGCTAAAATCTAATTGAGGAAGAATTTCATTATTCATCAACCTCATAATCTTTTCTTTAGAAATATGACCTAATCTTTGATGCCATAAGAACGCGAAACTTTCATTAGATGCTTTATGCTTAATGCCTCGATTTTTAACATCATATAAGGATTCATAGAAATTTGCATTAAGATTAAATCTATAAAGTGAATCACTCAAAGTACCATTACCATAAAAATATTCATTTCGATACAATGAGAATACACAATTTCCAATCTTTATATTAAATCCTTTATTATCCAATCGAATTATGGAAAAAAGATTTCTAGCACACTTAGGTACATAGAGACATTCTTCTAGATCTACATGACATTCAGTGTCTAAGATCAATCTAGAAATCCCAATGCCTTTTATTTGCGCCTTCATCATATTTCCCATGAACAAGTATTATTCACCTCCTCTTATGGGTTGGATCGAACTGAATCCCTACTTAATATGAGATACATGAATAGTTGCACAAGTATATAACCACCAAGTATTATTAGGTAGTTCTATGAGGTTCAATTGAGAATAAACAAAACTATAATGTTTACCTTTCTTATCAAACCAAGCCTTTCGTTTCAAAAAATCTTTCTTGAAGTGTCATGTTTTCTTACAAAATAAACACCTCCTTTCCTTTTGGATTTGACTTTGGGGTCTTTTGATCAAAGACTAATTGTTCTTTTTGCCATTCTTGCTCGGTTTTGCTTTATTATTTTCATGACTTACAAAGATAACATTGTGATCCCTCATCTTCTTTAATCTCCCTTCCTCTTGAACTAACATAACCTTTAATTTTTAAAATACCATTTATCCTTAATGATGTTGTAAATTGGCTAAAATAGGTAAGGCATTCATGATGAATTGGACCAAAAATTGTTCATGCACTTCCATCCCTAAGGTCATTAACTTTGCTACTAATTTTGATATGTGCGTAACATGATCATAGATCGGGTGAGACAAATCAAATTTCTTTGTAGTTAGCTCACTCATCAGGCTTCCTACAATTGACTTATCCTCTGATTCCGATTATGGTTACTCCTTGATATTTTCCATGAATTCCTTTGCTCGCTCTGTCTTGGGCATAGATGGCTTGAAACTTTCCACCGTTGTCATCCTCATAAGGTTTAAACTCATTCTATTTGATAGCTCCCACATATCATACAAAAATTTTTCAACTTCAGAGATATCAACTTTAATGGCTCGAGGTTCCTCATCTCCCAATATTGCAAGATCTAATGCCATACACCCATGGTAAACTAGATCTATTCGGACCATTCCGCATAATTCATCCCATTAAACTTCACGATAGTATTAACAGATGCGAATAAATTTGATGAAACTGTAAAATTTATACAAGTTCACCAGTTAGTGCTTTGAGTCTTTAATATAAATAATATAACAATTTCCACTTTAAAGCATGTATTCAAGTGACCTTTGGGCAACACTTGAATACAAGCACTTTCAAGTGATGATAAAATAATAATTTTACAATTAACCAAATTATACATAATCTTATATGTTTGCTACCTTTAGGTATACATTTTTTTAGTGGAAATGATTAATCATTTTCATATTATTAAATATATTCAATAATCCACCTTTGGGTGATCTCCAAGAATATAGTTAATAAAATAATTGATCAATCTAACTTTAGTGTAATTTTCTTTTGCATCTCTTTAATCATGATCAACTAATACACTCTATTATTATTTTTTATTTAATTTTAAATGTTTATATGATATACAATAAGGTCACTTTGGTGACTAGCATGTTATATACCATATAAACATTAATTTTTAATAGGTAAAATAATTTTCTTTATTATGTTATCTTTTGATATAAGCGGAAGCAATACTATAAACATGATACACCAATATTTAATCATCATAGTAATCACAATAATACTCATTTCATTATTGGTGAATCAAACAAATCTAGTTTGGCTCGGATACCAACTGTAAGAATACGTTTTCAACTTCTTTTTAATTTCGATCCTAATCAATCATTAGATTTGAATTAATCTAACCTATATATAATATTATAATAATAAGAGACAATTTGATTCATGATAGATTGACGAGCTTGATATTGTCTTCCCTTCACCTTTCTACTTGAATGATTCTTTTGATGGAAAAAGAATCAAAATATAACCTTGATATTCTTCTCTAAATCTCTAATTATGGTACTTTCTAATATTTTTTTGTGGTAATACAATGAAGAGAAGCCAGCTATATATAACCATATTCTACAGTGCAGCGTGTTGGACTAAGCCGTCAACGGATTTCTCTCTTATTTGGTCAGCTTGCCTCCTCCCGAAAATTAAGTTCTTTGGTTGGTTGCTCTTCCACGATAGGATTCTGACACGTTCTTTTCTTCTTTCTCGTGGTTGTTTTGTGGTTGAGCATGTATCTTGTCCCTTTTGCAATGAACCGGAAACGATGGACCATGCGCTATTATTTTGTAACAATAGCTACCCAATATGGCAAGAATTTTTGAGATGGTCAGAAAATGCCAATATCGATCCCTCGTAATTTATTGAGCTTCTTTGATATTTGGCGATCTTTTCTTTCAAATGGGTATTCATCGAGATTTTGGAACTTCCTTACGGTTTATTATATCTTGGCTACTTTGGAAAAGACGGAACAAGTTTATCTTCGAAAGCGTATCGGAAGCGGAGGATATCTTAACCAAGAGTATTCACATGTGTTGGTTTATTTTTAAGTGTAATAATCGTTTGCTTTCCTTTACGTCTTTGGATTTGTTTGTAAATGCGAGGTCTCTTCTTTGTAATCAACTTTGATTGGCGCTTGTTCTCGTCTTGAGAATTAAAGCCATTTTTTTATCTAATAAAAGAGGGGCGGGAGTTTTGTAGGCAAGCGTGGAAACCAACCTAGTTGGGGACTTCGTCCCGAAAATTTCTCCCCGTCTCAACCTTTTCCCTTTCGGAGAGGCACACTGTCTCTTCGGGAGTTTTTAAAAAAAATATATATAACCATATTCTCAAAAAGAAACACCAACTTACATTTATTAAAATAACACTTCCTTTTTAATGAAGTAACGTAAAAAACTATTCTAACTTGATGAATTCTCTTTTATTTCATATTTACATGCTTTAATTCTTCTTTTCATAATATAACAAATCATTATGAGTTTTCATACGTTCATTGTTGTATAATATCCACCACATATGAATGACATATGTTTATATTAACATATATACAATCTAAATTTAATTTATATATATATATATATATATATATATATATATATATATATATATATATATAAAATAGAGAAGAATATTTGTATAGCATAATGAGGTAAGGGATGAGGGTTATCAATTACCCGGATTCTAATGCTTTAACTAAAACTGATCCATCATGATGTCAATTCTTATATTAGAATCATTAACATTTTATATGAACTTATCATTTAATATTAAATTGAAAACATACAAGTCACACGTAAGAATATAAATATTTTTTTAAAAAAATTCTACCCCCAAATTGTCGGCCTGCATGCATACATGTTCTAGTTAAACTCTTAATTAGTTTTAGAAGTTAACATTATCCATCCTCCCAAAATCCATAAGAAACACTAATACCCCAAACAAATATACAAATGATTTACAACATCCTAACAATTAAGTTAAACATTCATGAAGTACATTTAATAAGATTTATTTCGAAACTATTCGATTCAATCTGATATTTCTAGTAAAACTTAATTTACACCAAAATTTAACCCGAAAAAGAAAGAATAGGGTTAAATTGGTGGGACCAAGCTAATTGGGTTTGTGGTTGTGATGGTGTCTTTTAGTAGTAAGCCATGAAAGGCACCCTCCATGCATGCTTATCCTTATGCTTCTTCTTCTTCTGCACTTCCACTTTTCTACTGTTTCCTTTTTCTCTTTTTCTTCTTCTTGTTTTCCTTTTGTCTCCTTCTGTTCCACCTGTATCCATTTTCTCTTTATTCTTTCTTTATTTATACTTAATTTCATGTCATTTCATTCACAATTTTAATTTCATGTCAATTCATTCACATTCTGTTCCTACACCTTACTATTTCATCTTTTTCTTTTCACTCCTAAATTTCTGTTCCACTTATACTATACTCTACATTTTATTTATTTTATTATGTTACAAATATCAAGTATATGTTCACTTAAATAAAATATAAAAAATACTCATAATATTTACTTTTCTAACTATTACACAAAATATAAAAATAATATTTGATGTCAAATCAAATAATTTAACTCTTAAATTAAGAAATATGAAACATTTTTGTAAATTTTTTTGATTGTGATGTTTTTTTAAAAAAAAACATCCGGAGGAACGATATGTTCCTCCATCGGAAAAAGGTTAGAATTGGTGAAAGTTGATTGTGATGTTTGAAACCATAATCTCACACTTCTTGGATTCTTTAAAGGTGGTGGTGGTCACTAGATTAAAATCTAGTGATTTAGTATCGTATTCTTTAGTTGTTGCTACAAAGTTGTATCCATGTAGACAAATTTTGCTCCTTTTAATAAACATATGATAACATCTTATCAATAAGCATGCTAAATAAAGATTTTCTATTGCGAAATTATTTTTCCAACTATAAAATTCATATGAAAAAAACCTAGTTTGTATGGCATGCACCTAACTCTAACCAGTCGTATTAATGATTTCGATGTTTAATTTTTTTTAATAGACGTACAAATACTTTTATAAAAACTCATTGTCTGCTCCTGGTGATATTACAATAAGAACCCATTTTTATATGCAGCAATGATTTTAGTACCATAAATTACCTTTAAGGTTGTTCAGTGGAAGAATTATGTTTCTGTAGCACCCAAAGTGTTTTATCAAGTTCTCCAAGACTCTCCTAGGCGGTAATTAATCAGATTTTTAATTTGCTTATTTTTATTGATTGTATTAAAATTTGAATTGTAGTATATAATTGAACATTATAAAAAATAATATTAAATATTTTTTTATGAAAAGTATCAAATACTTTTTGATGAAAAATATAAATTAAAATTTAGTTAATTTTTACATGTTAAATTTTGTTAAAAATAAATCATTATAAATATTATGTCTTGATCTAAATATCATGACCTGTTTTTTTTTTTAGCTTAGATTGAATTTCTTCACACAGTTTTTAAGCGGATTCTTTCTTTTGAAGCTCAAATTAGGTGGCATCTATGTGATACTAAATCAACCAAAGACCTGATACCATCATGATTCATAAATTTTTCGTCGTCTAGAAAAAATCCTCGTATGCGGTAGACTAGGAGGGGTTTATGATGGGGTGTTAAGTTCGCTATCTCTGGGTTTGATGCTTAGAATAGGTGGCGGCTAGCTAGGTGAAGAATTTGTTTAGGCGGCATCTTGCAAATTTCCGCATATGTCGTGAATATATGGCATTTTTTATACAGTGGAAACATGTGCCTAATGGTACTCAAGTAACTATTTTGGTGCATGGTAAGTGCAATGATGAATAGGTCAAATGATATCCATTATTGTATATGCGAACCCTGAAATACATGACTTTTCTATCCATAAACAGCAACCAACTGAATTTAAACAATCACTTGCGCTTTTCAATAAAGACAAAGTTAAAAAAAAATTCACAACCATTAGAATAGTGGTAATGAAATTGACATATCAGTGAGTAGCACCACAAAAAGAAACAAGAAACAAGAAACAGAAAACGGACCAAGTAAAGGAACACGACATTGATGAATCAAATAAAAGTGGGAAAAACAAAGGAAAGAAAACACAAGTCATTATAAAAACAAATGTAATTCATATTCATGGGTTTTATGTGTTGTCTACTTTATTTAGCTTCTGTTGATATAAGAGAAAAATATTATAAAGCATATGTTGTCAGAAATTTATTCTACAAAATTGAATATGAATGTATGTTTTGTACTTTAAATATTTAAAATTGAATTGATTTTGTAAATTAGAGCTAGGGACCAAATATATAATTGAAGTCCCCCACATTGATAGGGCTAATAATTATTTGTATCGACAGACAGCTGTTTGATTATATATTTATTTTGGAATATGCATGGATCCAACTTGAGGCATTACATCCTTTAGCTAGATAGGATACAAGGACCATTTCTATATTAGATTTTAATATCAAAGAGTCCCCCACACTTGGTAGGATTTTTAAAATTTATCCAAATTTCATAACACCCATCAATCACAACACACAAATGAATTCATAATTATCAGTAAATTTGCATTGGGACAAGGTTTATATAATAATAATAATAATAATAATAATAATAATAATAATAATAATAATAATAATAATAATAATAATAATAATAATAATAATAATAATATATTTTGTAAAATTAAGAAACAAATTTTATAGGGAAAAGGAAAGAAAATTAACAGCATGTTGATGCAAATGGTGCTACTTTCGTTTTCTACACTTCATTTTTTTTTTTGCGCAATTACGCTTCCAAATAGGATTTGATACTAGGATCTCTAGATATTACAAATTCAATCATAACCAATAGTCTAACACATTAGTAATGTGTCCAAGTTAAATAAGGAGCTTTTAGATAACCCCCAATTAAACTTTCTAGGTAATCTGAAAATTATTAAAGCACTTACCTCTGCGGCTAATATGACAACCTTAATAATTGGTTGTATTGGTCATTAATTGAGGATAAGTTAAACAAAAATCCTAATCCATAAGTAGTCAACTAACCAAACTAAACATACACCCAAAAGTGGAAACTTTCTAATTTAACAAAACAAATTAATAAAAGCTTTTAGACGGAAGCTTAACATATCCAAAGAAATGACATACCTTATCATGTGGTTTGAACTTGACAATAGAATTGGGAAAGTCCCCATCTTCTACTAATTCACATTTCTTATAAGATTCCTCAATTATTGCACTCTCCTCAGGTTCGGGCTCTGGTTCAGGCTCGGGTGGTGTGCTTTGAGTTCCAATATCTCTGGTCATCATCATACTCTCCATTCTCTTCTCTACCCCAAACAAAACAAAATCAAACTAATCATTAAATAAATTAATGAATGCAAACTTAAAAAAAAACACAAATCAATGAACAAAATATGTACCTTGAATAGGAAAATGGACAATTTCATGGTCTGGTGTAGGAATGGATAATGGGTTGGAATAATTAAAGTTTAACTTAGAATTAGAATTAGAAGAGTAAAGAAGAGGAGCAGACATTGTAATTCTAGTTGAATTTCTAAATCTGCCACTTAAAGTCTTAGCAGAAAGACATTCCAAAGGGACTTGTCCTGAAAGTGGATTACTAATATACTTTTCTGCTTCATTCCATTTTGAATTTAAAGCAAACTCATCTGGTTCCCTCTTGCTGCAGTTTCCTGCTCTTGCCTGCAATGCTGAAAATTTTTTAACTTTGTTAATTAATTGACGAATTGCATTAACAAAATATACTAATTGAAATTGAAGAAGATTGTACCTTTAAGGGCAGTAGTGAAGGAGTAGGTGGAAGGGTCAATTTCTTCTTTTAAAGGGTACCCGGGAGAAGAGGCAGTGCTAGAAATGGTAATGCATGACCGAAACGACGTAGCATTGTCTTCTCTGAGACTTGTGATGTAAGAACCTGAAAATCTTCTGGATTTTGTAGTAGTAGTAAGGTTAGAAGGATGATCAAAGGGAAAATGAGACCTTAAGGACCATTCCTCTGATCTTCTTCTTGAACCGTAAGGACATTGTTCCTTTCTAGTTGCCATTAATGATCTGTGTTTTTCTCACCTTTCTTTTTATATATCTTTTTTTCTTCTAGTTTCATACTTCACTTTGGTTTTGCCATGTGTAAATATCCATGTAATTTGCTAGCTGGCTTCATCTTATTCTGACTGAAGACTTCTCCGACTTGTCTCATTTTCCTTACTGATTTCTTGAACCTTGAAAATGTCCTGTAATTTCATCAACTTTCAAAAAGTACACTAGCATGCTCCATGAACATCACCTTTCAATTTATTGTTGTTTTGACTTTTCAAAAATATATCTTTTATTTTTTTCTATCCAAATTGAAGCTAACACCGCTTTAATAGATAGTAGGTGAAAGGTGACAAGTGAAGGAGTTACTAATATGGATTCACTACAATCCATGTGAACGGAAAAGTATAAAAAATAACTTTTTATTTATAAATTATATTACATGTGTACCATTAGTTTTCAAACATTCTTTAAGTTTTGCCTAAAGTCCATGTTAAGATCCAAAAAAAAAAAAAAATCTGTTGGACCTAGTATGGGTGATAAACAAGTTAGGAGCGGGTTTGATAAATTGTAAATTCATCATGTTTTTATTCTTAATTCTATGTCTTTATGAAAGGGCTTTGTTACTAATGTTTTCTATCATTTCAGTATTTTAAGGTAATTTGGAGAAAAGCTTATAAAAATGGCCAAAATCAGTACTTCACCGAGATCCCAATGTGTGCAACGAGAGCAATAACGAGTCCTGATAATTTTTGTAACTTCAGAAATTTCCAAAACATCAAAGACAGATTAGATTGAAAAATAAGTACAAAAAAATCAAAGAAGGAATAACTATTCAGGGCAAAGTCTATTTTGGAGAAATTATAATAAAAAAGGAGTTATTTTCCTTAATAAACTCTATTTTGGGAAAGATAAACTCAACAATATTTGATCTCCAAGCAAAGACTAAAAGGATAAACCAAAGGAGGAATAAAACACTATCAATATTGATGACTAATTAGAAGCAACTACAATCGGCCATTTGTTTATAAACAGAGGCCAAATCCCATCTGAGAAGAAGTTCAAATTTATATTCTTTGGTCTTTTATTATTTTTAGTCTAATTTAGTTTTTGTTCTTGCTTTCGGTTTCCTAGTCTAGATTTTACTGCTTTAAGCCTTCAAAGACTTTCTATTCTTTTCTAGTTTAATTCAAATATTTTTCCAGCTTTCAATTCTTTCAAGTTTCGCCCTTTATGTACTTACTTGCTTTGAATTTAATCATATGCTTTATTTTAAGTCTCTTTACTTTTATTATGTGCATTTATTTCTAGTTATGTCTAGCTAAATCCTTGGTGACTTGATCAAGTAAGGGTCAAGGCCATGTTTGATTAATGTGAGGACTTAACCTGAATACAACAATCGGCAAGGTGACTTATTTGTTGGTCTCAATACTTATATTATTGAATTCTCAGTCTCTCTATGGCCTGATAAGCCATAAGGTAGGTCTTTGTGTTTTATTATTATCTCTAATTTTTGCATCCGTAATTGTGCCTAAGGAGGAGTAAGTGACAATAATCTGTTTGTCATCACCGAGACTGGGGAGAAACAATCTAATTCCTGTTGGGAGTCTCACTTCCTATCGGTTAGGGTTTTGGCTTTTCATATACTTATTGCTATTTTTCGGTGAGCTGTTTAGCGTGACGTCGAGAGTTATGGTAAGTAAGAAGGTGATTGAGTTGCAAAACACTGTCCCCATACGAAGTAGGGGAGAGTTGTTAATGTTGAACGGTGTGGAGAGCTAGTATAACTAAACTTAAGTCCTAATAAAATTTATCTATTGTTTAGTGATTACTATGATACATGGTTTCTTGTGAATTGGTCAAGTCAATCTCTTTATATTGTTTTTACCTGCTTTTACTTAGCTTTCAACTCTTAAATCACACAAAGATTACAATCTAGTCACTCTGTCTTATCATTCAACCATGATTTACTTATTTTAAAGCCGTTCTCTATGGATATGACCCTTGTTTATCACTAACTACAATTATTTTGCATGTAGGGGATTATTTTTATGGTCTCGAAACTCATCAAATTATGGCACCGTTATCGCAGAATGATTCCTTTCTTTTTAAATCTTATTTTTCTTACTAAATGATCAGACCCACAATTGGTGGTAACGAGCTTCCCTTTGATTCAAAAATTGAAATTCAATCGAGCTAGCACTAAGCAATTTGGTGAACAAACAGAGTCTCGACGTCTTGCAGAAACATCAAACGAATCCATCAGTGATATTATTCTTATAGAATGACTGTTTGACCAGATCGACTCAGATACTAACCTTGAAGAAGCCATGGTGACCATGGCTGACGTAGAGCTGTCAATTGAGGACCTTGTAATGGTTTTGATGAGCCAGTAACCTCTATATATTACTTACTTTGTGGAGACTGAATCTAATAACTTTGAAAATGAGATCTAGATTTATATAAAGCATACCCAAATTCACTAGGCTAGCCACTGAAGATCCACATAAAAATTTGCAGCAATTTCATATGGTATGTGCCAGGATGAAGCCATAGAGAGTCTCTTTGGACTTGGTAAAGCTCAAAGCTTTCCCTTTCTCTCTTGAAGATATCAAATTTGAATTATTTTGCTATCTAGCACTATAATCAATTACATCATGGGTAGGGATGTCCAAAGTCTTTTTGGAGAAATTATTTTCAATAACAAGAGCAACCACCTTAAGAAGGTAGATTTGTACAGTAAAGATGAGAGATACTAAAATCTCCATGACTTTTATGAGAGATTTCAACACCTTGTTGCTTGCTGCCCTCCTCATGGTTACACACCATAAGCTTTAGTCCAAATATTTTATGAAAGACTCTCCGAGACTAGACAAGTAATTATCGACTCAACGAGTAGAGTAGCCTTATCAACAAGTCTCCAAAACTAGCTTGGGACCTTATAAAGACTATGGCTGATAACATAAAATAATTTGGTGATCGTGACCACATATCAACCTCAAGGACATTTATCGAGATCAATGGTTATTAGCTAAATGAAAAGATAGATAACTTATCCAAACTTGTCGACACTGTAGCTGTTAGAAAATGGAATCACAAAGGAGTGCGAGATTTGCACAAAGACCAATTATGCAACAGACGAATGTCCTCATATTGATGATCTAGAAGGTAGACATATGTTCCACCTCTATAAAGCAATTAAACCACATGGTGAGATAATCATTCTTTGGGATGGGATAATAATGACCGCTAATAACTACAGGGACCACAAAATTAGGTCATTTTGATACCTCCACAAAACATGATACCACTCATGTCGAGATAACCTCAACGGTAAGCATGCAACAATAACATTTCAATAAATCCTCCCAACAGAGGAATCCCTATGACTTGTTTAATGCTCTTGTTGAGGGAACGCACAAGAGGTTTGAGATGATTAACGACCAAATTCAAGGGTTGCAAGGAAATTTTACTAATCTGGAAAAGAAAATGACAAATCACTCTCTCTCAAAAATGGTGAACATGGGGAAACTTTCATCTTAAATGGAATAAAACAAAAGCCAAAATGTTTGCGCGATCACTTTGAGAAGCAGAAAGGAAGTCCAATCAACACCACTGAGAGTGGAACTAGAGGAAGAAATCACAATGAATCTAGCTGAAATGGAAGAAACAATGATTCCTACCGAGACTAGGTCTCCCTTTTTAGAGATACTAGAAAAGACCAAGAAGATCAAGGAAGAGAAGGGAATCTTTGAGACCTTAAGAAAAGTTAAGATCAACATCCTATTACTTGATGTAATTAATCAAATTCCTAAATATGATAAATTCCTCAAGGAGCTCTGTACCAATAAGAGAAAACATTAGGACCTAGATAAGGTCTTGATGGGGGAAAACGTATCAATAGTGATTTAATGCAAATTACCTTCAAAACTTAAGGACCAAGGGATGTTTGCAATCGATTTCACCATAAAGCCAAGTTGGGATTCAAAAGGCCATGTGTAGTCTCAATGCATCTATAAATGTCATGTCCTTCTCTATCTATAACAAATACCAGCAAAAATGCCACTCAAAGAGACCAGGACTATCTTCCAACTTATAGATAGTTTTATTGTCTACTTAGAAGGAATCTTGGAGGATGTATTAGACAAGGTAAATAACTTTGTTTTTCTCACTGATTTTTATGTTCTTGATATATGTGATACAAATAAGAAGGGGAGCACGAATCTATTACTAGAGAGACCATTCTTAAGCAGAGAAAAACCAAAATTGATGTACAAAATGGGTTAATGTCAATAGAATTCAACAATAAGACAGTCACGTTTAATGTTTATGAGACTATCTAACAATATTTGGTCACCTTAACTAAGACTCTTAACACAAAGAGATTTTATGACATGTGCTTTGATAAGTGTATAATTACACTTATTATCACATTAATTTTATACAATAAACACTGTAGTTTTAGTCATTTTTATACTTCATATAAAAGATTTCACGTGGTATGTAGTTATTTTTTATGCAAATGCAGATACTAGGTAAATCT
>CATIWQ010093638.1:0-18231 GCA_949673415.1 Euphorbia schlechtendalii | reverse complement strand
TGATCAACTTTAGCTTTCACTTGCATACCTTACAACTTTGCTTTGCTTTCTACTTATACTTTCTATTTCGAAGTTTATGATATGTCTATGTGTCATAATGCGTATTTCGTGCTAAGTCTTTTATGTTAATCAAGTTATATGTGTTGGAGTTAATTTTAAGAGTAATTTCAGGGTTAACAATAACGTGTATAATCACTGGATATGTGATATAACGCTGTTTAGTGAGCCAACATTTTTGGAATGGTAACTCGCTAAATATGGCTATGTGAGAGCGACCCGTACTAAGTATAGTATTGACGTTGTCTAGGTTTATATAATAGTCTTATCTCGTTTGCGCTAGGATTAGAAAAGTTATTTCATGTGTTGCTCTACGGTGAATCATTGAACATCTAAGTGTGTTGAATCGGGTTTGTTAGATTAGTCTTGTGCATCGTAACATCTTTGTTGAACTTGCATGTTTTCTCTGCTATTCTTGTTCGAAGTGAAAATCTATGTATTTAGAGTCTCTCAAAACTATTTTTATTTTCTTTTTATTCTACTTCCCTATTTGATCTTTAGAACTAGTCCTTCCCTGTGTGATCGATATCTTTTAAAATTACATCGCAACTATATACTTGTAGTTGTCATCATTTTTCTATTTGATAAGAGGTACTGACAACACCTATACTTTATGTGAACAAGTTTTTGGCACCGTTGATCTATAGCCGAATCTTGTGAACAAACTATTAAACTTATCAGTAGAAAAGTGGCGAACATGAGCCTCATAGGTAAAATTGTCAAAAAAATAAAAAATATTCATTATTACATCATCAATTTCCTCCTCCACAGGCAGAGGGGCTTCAGTTGTGGCAGCAGCAGGTGCGTCGGTGGTAGGTTCTACCTCGAGAGTGCTTTGTACCAGCTTCTTGGTGAGGAGCTTGATAGTGTCTGGTAGATCTTCATCTCGTGCACCGCCTTCCTTCATCAGCTCGTTAACGGCCTTAGTGAAAGCTTCCATCTTATCTTCTAGTACTCCACCTTTTTCATATCCCTCAGTTAGGGTTATTGCCAGGATCGGTTTCTCTTCTAGTTCGGCCTCAACAAGGGACTCTATCAGCTTGCCAGTCATGAAGTCAAACACATCATTGAATATTTCAAGTCCCTAGATATGCCTTAGTGCCTTCCGCCTCGCAGACGCTTACCATGTTACAAAACATGGGCCGTTTGTGCTTGTACATGCTCATGCTCGGGGTGAAACCCAGATCCAATCCAGGTGTGACAAGAATAGGATTGATGGCCCTGATAATCCCCTGATGATATTTTCCCAAGCCTTTTCCAGGGATGAAACCTTTCTTCTTCATTTGAGCTCTAAGGCTTCCAGGGAAAAAATGATATCCCTTTGGGGTTCTGTGCCCCTTCTTCTTTTCTTCAGTGATTGTTAGCCCTTGCATTGTTCTTTCTTCAAATGTGGCTACTGCCATCATTGATTCCTCATCAACCTTGATCATCACCGGCATCCCCTTATGGATAAGTTTTATCTTCTAATGCAGAGTGGAAGAGACTACCCCTATTAAGTGGATCCATGGCCTTCCCAGAAGCAAAGAGTAAGTTATTGGAATATCCAGCATAGTGAACTTCAAATTAGAGGTCACTTCTCCAGTGATGACCTCTGCTTCAAAAGTGCCTACCACCCCTCTCTTCGAATCGTCATAGGCTCGGATCACTGTATCAGATTTGGCGAGCATATCCTCCCTTAACCCTAGAAAAGGTAGGACCTTAAGAGGATAGAGATTGAGGGCCGAGCCATCATCGACCATCATGCACGGCATTGCCCGGTCAAAAATCTGAACTTTGATGAATAGGGCTCGATTGTGCAACCTTAGCTCTTGCGGTAGCTCTGAATGATCAAAAGTTATAGAGGACATTTGAGGGGGGCAATTCCTTCCCTAATTGCAACGCACATCTCAATCACCAAGGTTGTGGGCATAGCAGGCATTTCCATCAACCTCTTCACCAGGCCCATTCTGTGCTTCTAGGATGTCTCTAGGAGCCTCTAAATACTGTATTTGGCCTCAGTCCCTTTCAACTGATTTACCAAGGGATCTATATCTAGCATGTCTTCATCCACCTTTGGCGTAGGGGTGGCTCGGGCTGTTCCCTTGCTATTTCCTCCGGTCTGGAATCATGAGCTATACAGTCTCATCCCTTCTGAAAACACTACCACATCGAGTAACCCTTAGTACTACATTCTCTAACACTCTCATTTCTTTAGAATTGACCCAAGGGTATTGGTCATATCCATCCTCCGCTTGGTTGCGTCACCCCTTCAACTTGTAAGAATCTAAGTTTATAGGCTTCTTCCCATTAGAGATGATCTCTCCCTCAACCGAGGTTCCTTCTTCAGGTTTTCGTTTCCTTCTCGACTTAAAGACATATGCATCGAGATCAATGGGCACCCTCACTGGTGTTTTCCCTGATTGCACCTTCATTGTGTCTTCCCGTTGTTCACCTCCATCTATGAAGAACACTTCTACCAATGGATCTTCCCCCATATCTTCACTCTCATCGGACACTGCATTAACCACCGGGTTGGACTGAGATAACATCGCTAGCACAGAACTAGTGGGTATTCCCATTCCCACTACATGGATGTTACGGTGTCTGAATGTGAACTCCTTATCGAGGTGATGAGCATGGTATGATAACTCATCAAAATCTGGTATAGTTAACCTCGACAGATGGTAGCGGTACCATTCTCGAGATCCCCCTACTATCAACTATACTGTAGAAGGCTCGAATGGTCTTAGCACCAACACTAAATAGATAAACATCTACTGCTTTACGTAGCCAGTGAGCGATTCACCTTCCCGTTGTACACAAGTGAGTAGATCCCGCATGGTTTGTTTCGGAGGTTCTAGAAATGCAAACTCCGTTTAGAACTCTGCAGAGATGTAGTTCCAATTACTCTTGGTCTCAACTGACTACATTTCGTACCACTAACTTGCTACTCCTGCTAGTGAGCAGGGAAACAATGTAGCTATCATATTTTGAGACAAGCCCTGTGCTCGACACAGGATATAAAACTTGGATAAGTGAGAAGATGGTGCGTCATTGCCATTAAAAACCAACATTCTGGCTAAGCTAAAACTGGCCCTCGGGACTTCTTCCCATTCTCTAATCACTTGATTGCTTAACTTAGATTCAAGTATCTCTATCACATCATCTGTGTCCATCGACTCAATCACCATCACACACTCCTCTCCCTTACTGACCAGTGCTTCTCCTGATAGTTCCCTCCCTACGTGAAGCGACGTAGGTTTCTGGCCAGCAAATACCGGCATCTAGAAAGGTTGATCTCAATAGCTTTAATCTTACCCCCGCACCCTCGATGGTTTGACTCTTCCTCTAGCATCTTCAAAATCTGATTAGGATTGCTTCTCAACCCAACCATTATCACAAATTCTCCAAGCCCTTCAGACAGGCAGCTCAAGACCTTCCACTCTTCTAGTCCGGAGTTAACCATTCCTACCCTTGCCTCAAAATTCGGCAAAGGGTTATTCTTCATGCTTGGCTTCAATGTAGGCTCATGGATAACCTTGTCAGCAACTAGTTTCTGAATAGCTTTCAGCAGCTCCTTGCAGTTATTTATACGATGTCCCACAGCACATGATAATTGCAGTAATTGTTCTTCTCTTCTGGCTTGGAAGGGATATGCTTCTTCAAGCTTTCCAATTGATTAAGTTCACGCAGCTTGGTGAACAAGAATCCCAAATTAGCAGCGTATGGCGAGATGCCATGATATTCTTCCTTTGGCAACCTAACAGTGGCTATCTTCTCTTCATTCACCAATTGTACTGTCGGTTGCTTCACCTTCACCTGCACCGGGTTGGAATCATTCTTCCTATAATAGGGCTTTTCTACCTCCATGGCATCATACCACTCTATCTTCTCAACTCGCACAAAAACTTCCTGATAACTATGGAAAGTTCCGGACCCCAGCCTCTTTCAATAAGACGGTAGTGCACCATCTAAATGCTTCACGATCATCTCTGGTAGAGATAGGTGAGACTGTAAACGAACTTGCGTAGCCATCCATCTCTCAAAACAGGGCTTGAAGCTCTCCCTCGGTTTCTACCTCACTGCCTCCAGATTCTGCATAGTAGTGACCATCAGAGTATTAAAGCCATAATGGTCCATCATCGCCTGGGATAGGTATCCCCAATCCTAGGCTATGTCCATTGGTAAGTGACTATACCACTCATTTACGGGGCTTCCCAACGTAATGATGAACAATTTGGCCATCTTACGATCACTGATCCTTAAAGCCCTCATCATATTCTGGTAATGCGTGATATATGCACGACGATCTATATTGCCCGTGTAATTTTTGAACTGAGGCATAGCAAAGGCTAGCGGCAAAGTATCCTCATCCCCAACTGTGGGTTGCACTGGGATCGCACCTCTCTACCCCTGCACAAGAGTGGCTAAGAACTATCTCTAAAGTTCAGCCATTCCAGGCTATTGAAGGATATTGTTTGGTGTCTCCGAGAAGCCCCCATATTGCGAAATCAGGTAGTACTGCCCTTGACCCTAAAATGTCTGAGAAGGTCCGCCCCAGCTGGGCATTGTGGGCTGAGTCACCCCTTGAATAAAGGGAATGTAATTAGAAGAGGGCCTGATTTCTGAAGGCCTTTCCACTCGTTGTGCAAATGAAGCATTCCCCGGCTACCTCGGGAAAAAATGGCCACCCACCTATGGCTCATACACTATCTGCGACTGACCCTGCCCAGAGCCAAACTGGTAGAAGTTAGGGGTGACTATTGTAGAACTTGGAAATACAACAGTAAAAGATAACGGTCCCCCTAGTAGGATTGTGCCACCGACATTTGGAACCACATCATTCACTCTCTGCTCAGGCTACCCAGTTCTAGTGTGGCGGTTGAGGATTGACACAAACTGGTCACTATTGGCAAAGGTATTCATTATAGTGGCATTCTCGGTGCTCACCGATGATTGGTTGGCTTGTGGGTTCTAACTTGTCCTGAGAGCCTGATCATTGGTCACATTCTCTTCTTGTTGATGGGCCATGTTACAAAAGCTACGTGGAGTGTTTTGTTCTGAATCCGAGCTAGAGTCAGTCTACGAAACTCCTTTTTGGTGAGCCGTGGTTGGGGAGATGCGAATTAGTCGGTGAGAAGCCCTGTTCCAAGCCTTCTGGTATACCGGCTTTTTCTTGGTTGAAATATACACGAAGATTGTGAGGGAATGCATGTAAAATCATTATGCTTGATTGATGCGTGAAATATTTAATATTATAGCTACGAAAAAAAGGTTAGCCTGCCATGATGCGAGATAGAAATCACTCACAAAAAGAGCAGAATCGTTAGTCCATGCGATAAATGAAGGTCCATTGGTATTGAGATTCATACTATATCCTAGGGACAATGTGAAATGAAGTGACCTAATTACTTATGCGGTGATAAGTCAAAGGTTTGAGAACTAAAGTTAGTTCTCTTGGTGTTCGGGTGACCAATGTGACATACCCTAACATAAAGTGATAAAAAAATGTATGGAAATAACTACCATATGTAGCATATAGATGAATGTTTTGGTTTTTTTGCCCCATTAGGGCGAGGTCTTGGATGTCAATGGACATCATCACAAAAGGTATGTAGTGATGCATGAGTTTTTTGGGTGAAAAGTAGGGTTTCAGGGGTAAGTTTTACGTAGGTTAAGACATCAACCAGGATATCCTTTGGGTTCATGTTTGCCTTGTGTAGGCTTTTGGGATATCCTTAAGGATTTGGGTGGGTTTGTCTTACGTGTCGGACATCATGTGGACATTGTGCTAAAACTTGGGTTGAATGATGCTACATGATTCTAGTTAGTTTCATGTTATCCTAAGGTGACACAATCTCAAGTGTCAACTAAGTCTTAAGCATGAATGATATCATATCATGTTTAATGTGAGTGTGTGTGTTCAAGTGTCTGCACTAATATTCGTGGTTAGCATGGCACATTTGTACAATGCATGATGAATCGGAAAGCAGTAAACACTTATCACATAGCACACAATATCTTTCTTCCAACCATACAACTCCCGCTCATAGGGTTTTTGGCTAGTCTCCATCCTAAGTTTGGTTCATCTTAGTACCGTGAGGATACTAAGGAGCACACCTACAGGAAAATATAATGCATGATCGCATGTTTGGGTAACACCCTAGAAAAAATGCCTATGGCTTATTTACATGAGGGTTTATAAGTGGGTTGTTGCTTGTTGCACTGAAATACACTCCAAGCCTCTCCCCAAATAGGTTCTAATGACGGAGGTACATGCAATATGGTAACAAGTGCTCCACTCGCTCAAGTACTATCTTTTCTCAGGGAGGAAGATTAGTACAAGAGAGAGCTTCGGGGTAATAGGGGTACCTTAGACTTATGGGCTAATCCCTTCTACTACAATGCGTTATTATGAATATGTCAAAATTAGGAGAAAATGGAATAATGTGATCAATAATTTTCAGCACTTATCCAAAATCTAAAACCTTTAAAAAAAACTAGTTTTAGAAAAATCCGCAACAGAGTCGCCACTGTGAGCGGGTGACACAGAGTGGTGGGCCGAGAGCGCGCGAAGATGAGAGGCACAATCCTCTGGGGTGTTTTTAAAAGAGGTGCACCGGGTCGTGGGACCCAGAAAGGTTTTGAAAAGAGAGAGCGAAAAACATTTTAGATCGGTTCGAACCCAAATCTGCCATTTCTTAGTGGGGAGTCGCCACCTGGATTAGCTCTTTCCAGGAATTAGAGTCCTGTGAGGCTTAACGTCTGGGAGATGGCCCACTAAGACACAGAGATTCGGGTCCAGGATAAGTTGCTTTTTTCTCATTGGATCACATTATATTACATCTATAGAAAACCGTATTCTCTTAATTATGCACATTCACGCTTAGGTCATTTTTTATTTTAAATGCATAATTCACATATGGTGAAAATAATAAATCAGCCTCAAGGTGAAATAATAAACCATCCACAAAGTAGTAAATAAATGCGAAAAATAAACGCAAAAAATAAAGATTACAAAAGGCTTCAAAAATCGGGGGATGCAACCGCCCGCTAACCTATTACTTACATTTCTAAAAAAATGAAATTGTGATACCCGAAGGAAAATTAAAATCCTAAACATACAGCTAATCCTAATCTATCTACATCCACAAAGGTTAGCATAGGGAATATCACATATATGTTCGATTTTGAATTTAGCAAGACCCCGTGTGGCCTAAAAAAATCAATCACGATAATGTGTTTGTTATTTAAATAAAATAGTTCATTTTATTAGTATGTTGGTTGCTCATTTTAATTAATGAAATTGCTCACATGGTAAATTGGTAAGGGCTGTTATCCAGGAATATGTTTTATTCCCTTCGTGGGGGTATTCTAACATACATCTCCTTTTAATAAAGAATAATAGATGAAGAAGAATTACAACATTTGAATAAAATAAAAATCCTAGGTTCAAAAATGAAATCAGAAGAAGAAGAAGAAGAAGAACACCGAAAGCACGGAAATTACAGTTTTAGGAACTCAGAGGCTTACCCTTACTAAATGAATCCACTTCGAAGATATCTGATTGGCCGTTGAAAATCCTCCTCGTCCTTTAGTTTAGGTAAAAGTTGTTGTGAAAGTCCAAAAATGTTTGTTCAGTTCTTGGAAATTGAAGCAGTTCTAAAAGCTATATCTTTGTCTGCAAATTTTTTCGAGTCCTGATTATCGAGAAAGACCCAACTATTTATAGGTGAAATCCTGAAAATCCAAAAAATGTAAGTTTTTCCTGCGAGGGTCTCGCCAAAAAAAAGTTCGGCGAGGCCCCTTGCTGCATCTTTGGTGAGGCTTGCCTCACCAAGGACTTTGGCAAGGCAGCCTCACTAAGTTTGGCGAGGCTCGTCCCGCCAAAGCCCATTGTTTGGCGAGGCCTGCCTTGAACTTGGGATTCAATCTCCCTCGGGTTTCTATTTCTTTGAATTTTTTATTATTATTATTTTTTTTGTATTTTCATATTTTTTCAATTAATTTCTGAGTAAAATCAAATAACATCCTTCTAAATTTAGAAACGAGGAGGATTCTTATTCGGATACATCTGGATACTCGAAAATTATGTGATTCAAGGATAAAATCCTGAAAAGCCATCATTATTGAACACGCGAACTAGTACAAAATCATGTGCTCACACCTTGGAAGAGTTCCCTTATTGAGATTCATGGTTCGGAGAGCATCTTCAGCTACCTTCTCCCCCGTTGCTATCTGACCTTTCACAATTTGTTCAAGGTAAAGGTTAAAAGCGTCGAGGGTAGCTTGGAATTTCTCGTGCTGGCCAATGATTTTGAGAAGAAATCTTTTCTCTAGCTGCTCTTTGCCTTTAGAAGAAAGAAATTCTTGGTTATTAAGCCCGCTGAGGAGAAGATAGTGATATTTGGAGAGCTGAGAGATCTGATCAAACCCTTGACACGCAACCTATTGAAAGTAGTGAAGGCTCTGAAGTCCGTTACAGTTAGTGCGATCTTCAATTGCACTTCTATGTCAAGTACCTTGGGTCCAATACATGATATACACCTTGTAGTGTAATCAATATCCTTTGAGTCCAACTCACCCATCCTGACCAGAGTTTCAACGTTCTTCTACAAGTGTTTTACCTTCTACTTGATAACATTCAGTTTTGCATGAATAGTCATGCCAGTCTCAGGGAAACATGATTCAGAATTTCTATGAGGAGGAGATCATGCTGTCTATGTTCTTATTGACTTCTCATTGGATAGAGTCTAGTATGGTGAGGAGAGATTCAAGGTTGATCATACGAGCCTTGTCCATTTTTGCAGAGATATCCGTCAACAGCTTCACTATCTGGTCTTGCTTATTTTTATGGTTCAGCAAGAACTTAGACTGGGTCTCCAACAGCTTGGCAATGCTATAGCCGATGTCCTTGGTAGTCTCTACCTCTGTTCGAACGCTCTCGAGTTTGCGATTGTTGAGCTTCTTTATTTTAGCTTGCTCTTCACCATGTTTGTGGATCTATGTCACTTAAGTTGCCATGTTGGTACTTAAGAGTCTTAGCTACTCAGTAGCAGCATCCACACTACCCTTTCTCTTTCTTGAACAATGCTAGCTAATGAAGTAGAAGTGGGGATAGCAGAGATTGCTACCCCAAGCTGGACTGTAGAATCCGTCAAACCGGTCAAGATTAGAGCCATCTTGTCCACCAAGCTTTTGGCACTCTCTTTTGCCAAGTGATTTCAAATAACAAACAAACTTCCTTGAATCTTTTCAAACTCCTCAAAGTAGATAGATTCATTTAGCAAACTTGTGTGCTCTTCGAACTCAGGCAATTTTTCCTTGGGTTTGGAGGACAAGCCCGTCAAATTTTGAGCAAGTAGCAATTTGCTTACTACTCCATCTAACTTGGCATTAGTTTTGAGCGCTGGGAATTTCTTCCTTGCTATCTCTTTAATCTCTACCAAGATAGATGTATTAGCCAAGTTCTCATGAACTGGCTCTCTACTAGGTTCATATACATCAAGGGCTGTAAAATTTGCCTTTGTATTCTAACCACTTACTTTTCCATGCTGAGCGGAGTTCTTAGTATTAGGAACTACTCTAACTAGAGGGGTAGAAGCTAGGTTTGAAGAAGATGTAGGTTCATATGAATTTAAAATCGAAGAAGTAGGGGGAATGGTTTTCTTAAGTGGAATAGAAGGTACAAAGGTTGTACAAGTAAGGGCTTGTGTTTGGGTTTGTACATGAGAAGAAGGGGTTGAAGTAATATGTATTGATGAAGAATTTGGAGAGAAAGAATCATTGCTTTTGGTATGATAAGAAATATGAATGGGTGAGTTTTTGTTATTGATAGGAGAGGAAGGAATAAGAATAGGAGAATATACAGTATTTGAAGGAGGAGGAGAATTGACAGTTTGTTTTTCATTATCTACAGGAGTAGAAAATGGGGATTTCGGTGAATTTACAGGAGAAGAGGTTTGAGGATTTACAAAAGAAATGGGGTAAGGATTTATAGGAACCTCTAGGTTAGTTGTTTGGCCCAAGGATGGACCAGCTTGAAGTTGCTCAAACTGAGTAGAAGGTTCCTTAGTTTGAGTGAAAGAGGGTAAGGGGATGTTTAGATTAGGAGGATCAGACTCTTCTTGATGGAGGGAAAAGGTGTCTCCAACATCCTCCTCACTGCTCACTACTTACACATTCTTTTCTAGGGGTTTGTTGGTGATAGAAGGCTTTCGTTGACTGCCCTTAACTTTGGCAAAAACATCTTATACTTCAGCAGTAGCATTAGGACTTTGAGTGTCCTCTTCTCTATACCTCTTGGCCTCACTCTGCTCCTCAGTTTCTTTTGAGAACACTATTTTGCTCTTTCTTTGGAGTAGGGACTCATCAACCTCAATCACATCTTCTTTTTCCTCCACCTACTGCTCATCATGAAGTTTAGCCTCTGCTTCTCTTTTGGTGTGGGTTTTTACCTTCATTTGCCTCCTTTGACATTGGTACTGAACAAGGACCTCATCAGCTTTGGATTTCACATGACTCTTCCCCTTGGCCTTAGAGGAAGTAGCCTTTTGCTTGGGAGAGGAGGCAGTGGTGGTGACTTGCTCTAGGATGATGGAGATGGGTAACTTGTATGAGTCATCGCTATCCTCAAAGTCCACCGTAAAACCATCTTCTTCCTCCTTTGGGATGTCTACTGGCACTACTGTCGGTATGCACTTAAGCTTGCGCTTTTTGTGTCTTATTGTACCTAGTATGTACCTGGTTGTAAACCAGCTAACTAATGTGAGACATGTTGAACTTCTTCTTCACATGCAAGACTCTGTCACTGAACTCCCCTAAAAATTAAGCGATGTCCACTTTTACTACCCTCATCTACTCGGTTATGAGGTAACCATAATGATAATAGTAGTCAGCTTGGTCAAATGGTGAGGAATCACCACTGGCCAGTTCAGCTTCTTACCCTCTACCATATGATAGACTATACACCTTTCGAAATAGGTGTACCTAATCATAGACCCAGTTTTTGGTAGTAGAAGCTTCACCACCAGCTCGTGGTAAGCCCTAGTGCTCCAACTCATTCTGCTTGCTACTATCTCCCCCGAAATGTAATTTGATGGGAGCTCCCAATCCTCTAGAATTACTATGATGTCTTCATCTCCAGTTTTGTGGAGCTAAGTGCCTCAGGTAGGAATATTGAGGATCCTCCCAATCAACCACGAGCAAATCAGAGTATATTTAGCCCCAAACTCCATCATCAGCACATCATTATACCCCTGAATGGTGTAGAGGTTGGAGTAGAATTCCCAGATAACTTATCCTAAGTCTTGTGATAGCTGGTCCTTCCATATTCAAACGTTACTAAGGTGTTGCTACTTGATAATCCTATGCATGATTCTATCTTTAGCAATCCTTCATAGTCTACCTCATACATAGGTCCAAATTCCAGGTTATTAGCCCAATCCACCTTTGTGAAAAGGGTGCCTTCATCCAGAGTGAGCTTTTTTATTTTTCCTTCAGCATTCACCATAATTTTTAAAGAGGTGGTGTTCTTGAGTCTAAATGTGATTCTGGTAATTGCCATTTGAGAAAGTTTTGAGAGAATTTTGAGAGAAAAAGAATTAGGATTCAAATGCTTTGATGATTCACATTAGTAGAAAGCAAGTGAACTTCTCTCTTCTACTGTTTAGCTTTTATAGATAATTGAAATCCCTCAAGGGTACGTGGCGCTTCCACAGGTCAAGATGAAAATTAATGCTGAGATTGGCTTTTGATTAACCACCTCAGTAAAAACGGTGAGTTTTGAGAAAAATGTTTCTGCTTCAAAAGCACGTCTTTTTGAACCATGAAACAGTTTCTCACGCCGTTACTTTAAAATTTAGACGGAGTTATCAACATTTCTTCTTAAGGCTTGATCTCCAACACTTAGCCAAATGTTTGAGATTTTCATTCTCCTACTTCTTCAACACTGATTTTCCATTCCTATTAACTGCCTTAGAAAACTAACTTGCTCCTTTGGTAATGATTTGGTCAAGATATCAGCATGTTGTTCCTCTAAAGGAACATACTCTAGCTAGACATCTCCTCTTAGCACATGATCCCTAATGAAGTGATGTTTGATATTGACATGCTTCATCTTGCCATGCTGAACTGGATTTTTGGATAGGTCAATTGTGCTATTATTATCACACATAACTTTGAGGAAATTTGACTTTATACCATAATCTTACAATTGCTGCTTAATCCATAGCAGTTGTGATATGGAACTTCTTACAACCATGTACTCAGCTTCAACTGTACTCAGCGCGATAGAAGTTTGCTTCTTGTTGTACCATGAGACCAAGCATTCTCCAAGGAAATGGCATCCTCCCATGGTGCTTTTCCTAACTAGCTAATCTCTTCCATAATTAGCATCTGTGAATCCCCTAGGAGTGAAATCTAAGTTTCTGGGATACCATAGACCTGCTTCAATTGAGCCTTGCAAATACCTAAGAATTCTCTTAACAGTTGCTAAGTAAGATTCTCTAGGATCATCTTGATAACGAGCACAGTAGCACATAGCATATTGAATGTCAGGCCTACTAAATGTGAGGTAAAGAAGAGATCCAATGATTCTTCTGTAGAACTTTCTATCCACAGGTTTACCAGCTTTTTCATTATTCAAGATAGTATCAATGGCCATGGGAGTGGACATTGGCTTTGAATGCTCCATCTTAAACTTCTTCAAGACTTCTCTGGCATACTTAGCTTGACTAATGAAAATTCCATCTTGAGTTTGCTTGATTTGAAGACCAAGGAAGAAGTTGAGCTCTCCTATCATAGATATTTCAAACTCACTTTTCATCTGCTTGCTGAACTCCTTACACAGCTTCTAATCGGTTGCTCTAAATATGATATCATCTATATATATTTAGACTAGAAACACATCTTCTTTCCTTCACTTGATAAACAGAGTTGCATCTACTTTTCCTTTTTCATAGCCTTTGCTAATCTAGAAATTAGTCAGCCTCTCATACCAAGCTCTAGGAGTCTGCTTCAATTAGTAGAGAGCTTTCTTCAATTTGAAGACATGCTTAGGATTCTTCAGATCTTCAAAACTAGGAGGCTGGCGGACATACACTTCTTCTTGAATGAATCCATTTAGGATTGCACTTTTGACATCCATTTGAAATAATTTGAATTTCATATGGGATGTGAAAGGAAACAAATTTGAATTACTTCAAGTTAGGCTACTGGAGGATAAGTGTCATCATAATCAATGCCTTCTTGCTGATTTTAGCTTTGTGCAACAAGCCTAGCTTTGATCTTGACAACAGAGCCATCTTCATCATGCTTGTTCTTAAAAACCCATTTGGTATCGATGATTGATTTCCCTTTAGACATAGGAACTAGATCCCAAACATCATTGCACTTGAACTGATCCAGCTCTCTTGCATTGCAATCATCCAATAATCATCTCCTTCTACATCTTCAAACTTCTTGGGTTCGATCAATGAAATGAAGGCTTGATGACTCATCATCCTGGTGAGCTAACCTTACATCAAAATCTACATGCATAGACTCCTCTAATAGGCCAATTCTTTTGACATATATTCTATATGCCCTGCTGTTAGTTGAGTATCCTAGAAAGATATCTTCATCAGACTTAGGATCAAACTTACCTTGTTGCTCCTTGGTGTTAAGAATAAAGTACCTATAGCCAAATGATTTTAGATAACCAATCTTAGCCTTGCACCCTCACCAAAGTTCATAGGGTGTTTTCTCTAGAATTGGGCGAATTAAAACACGATTTAAGATATAACAAGCTATAATAACAACTTCTCCCCAAAAGTACTTTGGTAGATTATTATCACTCAGCATAAATCAAGCCATTACAACTATGGATCTTGATAAGTGTATAATTACACTTATTATCATTATAATTTTATAATATAAACACTATAGTTTTAGTCATTTTTATACTTGATATAAAAGATTTCACGTGGTATGTAGTTATTTTTAATGCAAATGTAGATACTAGGTAAATCATGGGAGTGAAATGAACTAAAGTGGAATTCTATGAAAAAAAGAGTGAAAAAGGTGCAAAATGATGCATGGAACTTGAAGATTTGGCTTAGAATCAAAGCTGTCGAAGATCAGTGAAGTTACAAGGAGATTTCTGAAGAAAACTCAATTCACAATCGTGACAATACCTCGCGGTCACAACCTGTTCAGTTCAGAAATAGAAATCTTCCAATCAAAGGTTCACAGTCGCGAATCACATATCGTGGTTGCGACATGGATGGTTTTCTGGTATTATCTTATTAACTACCAACCGCCAGATAAGCATGATCAACTGCCATAAACCGCCATCAACTACCATCGAAAAGACACTTATCAAGAGTCAACAATCATGAAAAGGTGCCTATCCATTGTGGATTGAATCAAAGCCTCTCAACCAATCACATTGAAGAGATGCAATCTTTCACCAATGGATGTGACTCTTCATTTGGATAGATGCAACCCTTCAAACTCTATAAATAGGGCTCTAATTCTTCAACAATTTCATGCATCAAGTGGTGGATAGTGTGGAACACTAGAGAGGAAAGCATTAGAGTGCAAATATAGTGTGTGTATAGTTAGATTCACTACATTCTTAAGTGTTAGTGAGAAAATGTTTAAGTGATTCGAATCCTCACTAGATTTCTCTATATTCTCGAGCGATTGTTGTATAAGTGTACCTGCAAATCACTTATCAACAAAAGATTTCGTTCTTCAATATTTGTTTGTTCGATATTCGCAAAGAATAGCATCCTAGCAGAGGTTCCGTACGGGCCGAGATCGAATTCAAAGCAGACGTAGGAATTGTGGGAATTGACTACTCCCATTAAAGAGTGGATAGGGTTTGATCAGCTTTAGCTTTCACTTGCATAGCTTACAACTTTTCTTTGCTTTCTACTTATACTTTCTATTTCGAAGTTTATGATATGTCTATGTATCATAATGCGTATTTCATGCTAAGTCTTTTATGTTAATCAAGTTATATACGTTGGCGTTAATTTTAAGAGTAGTTTCGGGGTTAACAATAGCGTGTATAATTACTAGATCTGTGATGTAACGCTGTTTAGTGAGCCAACATTTTTGTAATGGTAACTTGCTAAATGTGGCTATGTGAGAGCGACCCATACTAAGCATAGTATTGATGTTGCCCAGGTTTATATAACAGTCTTATCTCGTTTGCGCTAGGTTTAGAAAAGTTATTTCATGTGTTGCTCTACGGTGAATTATTGAACATCCGAGTGTGTTGAACCGGTTTGTTAGATTAGTCTAGTGTGTCATAACACCTTCGTTGATCTTGCATGTTTTCTTTTCTATACTTGTTCACAGTGAAAATCTATTTATTTAGAGTCTCTAATCTATCACATCAACTTTTCATTCTAATCTTCCTATCCATAAAAATTTCTAATCTATTTTTATTTTAATTTACTTTTATTCTTCCTTAGTTTATCTTTAAACCTGGTTCCTTCCCTGTGGGTTCGATATCTTTTAAAACTACATTGCAACTGTATACTTGCAGTTATCATCATTTTTCTATGTGATAAGAGGTATTGACAACACCTTAATTTATTTGTGAACAAGTTTTTGGCGTAGTTATTAGCTAATAGTTCACAAGATTTTGGAACCATTATCCATTAAACTTATCAGTAGAAAAGTGGCGAACAAGTTTTTGGCGCCGTTGCCAGGGAAGGCAAATGTGTTCTGAAGATATTGTTGGGAAGCCAAGTAAATTCTGAAGATATTGTTTATTTGTTTTGTTTCTTATACTGTACAATTTTCTAAATTTTATTCTAGATACGAAAAGTTTATGAAATAATCATCTTTGGGGTGATACATCATAATTTTCCGTCTTAATTCTTGATAAATAGAAGATTTTCTTCTATTTTTCCTATACGAGTTCGTGACTGTCTATCATGCTCGTGAATTCCTCTACAAACTTTCTGTTTTTCAAATGTTCTGTAGTCACGCTCGCGACTTTGCTTCGCGATCGTGACTTGTGCGATAACTGTAGCGGTTGAGCGGTTATTTGACAGTTTTTCCACTAATCTCTACAAAATTGATACACGTCTATTCATCAATCATCTTCACATTCAATCAGAATTCTTCCTTTCAAATCAAAACTTATTCCAAATCAAATTTCCTTTCATTTCTTACAAATTTTCTTTTATCCAAATGGTTTATCCGGCGAGACCTTGTATTTTTCAACCAAAGAATACCCAGGAGTGGTACGAAGCGCCATTCCCAATCTATTTGGAAGAAGAGGGGGATCATTATGAAATGATCCGAGGTGCTGAATTCAAGAGTTCCTATACAATTCATAGGAACAGCCTTATTCATTGAGGTATTTTTGACAGATTTATGTACTATCTCCGAGTACTTAATTTTTTCATTTACTCTAACCTGACCCTCGGAAATAGTTTGAGTAATTACATGGAAATGCTGGTCATGATGGCTTAGAGAAATGATAGATAAAATTGTCTAGTCTATCGCCACCATGGGAAAGAATATAAGATAACAAGGAAAGCTTTGGAGAAGTATTTGGGATTTCCAAAAGATTATTTCTACAAGATGCTTCTTAGTTGGAATCCTGTACCAGCATGGAATCATTTGATGGGCTAAACTAAATACGAACAAGAATTCGCCTATAGCTAGTGGATTCGTGATCCTTGTTTGTTGGCATTACAATTTTACTTAAGTGGTGTGTTGTTTGGTAGATCAAACTCCGGTATTATCATTCCTGAAGAATTGTTTATTTTGGAAGCAATTCAAGAGGGCATTCCTGTCAATGTCTCTGGGATTATGATGGAGACTCTCATGTCTGCAGCATGAAATCCTGAATTGATCGAATATGGGTGTTGGACAATGGCAAATTTGTTGGGCCAAGTAGGGAGATTACCTTATTTTACGGAAATTTTCAATAGTGAGGACATAATTCCAGAGTTAACAATGGAAGTCTTCTTTGAGAAAAATTTCTTAATAAGGAACATTGGAGAAGATAGAATAACTTATAGCTGGAAGCCATGGGAAGAAAGGGTGGAAGCAGATAGAGAAAGAGAGGGAAAATAGGCAAGGAGAAATCAGAAGAGATTCCAATCTCCATCAAAGATTAATTGATCTTATGGAAGGACAAGTTTCGATCTGTAGAAAAATAGAAGACGTTCGTGCTTTACTGATTGATATTGAACAAGATTTAAGGGAAGCTACTTATGAAATTAATCGGATCATAGAATCACTCCCGCCTGAATAAATTTCATGTCTTTTCCCCTTTTAGAAAAATTTGTATATGTAGATTTTAGGTTGTGTATTTGTTTAGTAGTTTGTTTGCTTGCTTGATTGTTTATTTGTTTGTAAGTCTTTGTTAGTATAAATGAAAAATTATTTGAACACCAAGACATCGATGTTCAATTACTATCGTCACCATGAATTCTCAAGGTACTATAGTAAATATTTATTGTTTATATTTAACAATTTGTGTTTGTGTTTGTGTTTCTAAGTTTTTATAGGTGCAAGTCTAAAAATTGAAGAAATTTGAAGGATAAAGAGGTTCGTGACCGCGACATATCTCGCGCTCGTGATCACTGAAGAATAAAAGTTTATGTTTCTTTCGTGAGGAGAGTCACGATGGCGACTGGCCTTCGCGATCGCTACACGGCAGAATTATAACCGTTACAACTCGCGAACTAACACGCGACAGATGGCTTAAACCGCCATTAACGGCTAGTTTTGACCCCAAACAGCTATAATCCCATTAATGACCAATTAGAGACCAACTATACCTCTATAAATAGGTCCAAGTTGAACCCTAAACACCATACTTTCTAAGAGCCTCCAAAATTTCTGAAATTTCTAATCCTCTACATTTAAGTATATAAACCTTTTTCAATCCTTTATCTTCAAACCAACATGACTCATGTGAAAAGAGCAACACAAAAGAGAAGTACACAATCAATTCAAGAAGAATTCGATTATCCATTCCCGTTAAGGACAAGAGAAGAAGGCAAGAGATTTCAAAAACTAAGCAAATTGGATATCACAGGGATGATATTCCTCGATCTGGTTTTCTTGGAAACTCTTAATCTCTGACAAGATATGGAGACATACCTTTTAGTTCTTGGTCTTTCAATATTTATGGATATGTGATTCCCACAAAATCGAGATTGGATTCTCGAATGTTTG